>CM040426.1:16157782-16195783 GCA_022702705.1 Papilionanthe hookeriana x Papilionanthe teres | reverse complement strand
GAAGACACCTTACCATTTTCAACCAGACCCAGAGCTAGAGAATCTCCGGCCTTACGAGCTGTGAGTTACATGGGAGATATCACACCTCCAACGTACATCCAGACGACATCCTTGCCAAGGATGGCTTGGAAGGTGATGTTATTAACCATGTACCCCACTATTCGGACATGAATTTTTGACGGATGCTTCTTTTGATGGATCGACAAAGATCATACACAATCCGTTTTGAGTCTACATGGATTGTATGAGATGTATTCCAGATCGAGTTGTATGATGTATTTTCAACATGATTGGAATGAAAGTGACCATGTCACATTTTTGGCCTTCACCTCTTTTGTGCAAATTGATTGGGAAACGCCATTAAAGTTAAATGAACTTCGAACAAAGAACAAAAAAGAAATAAAAAGAGAATAAAAGAAAACTTTCCTTAAAAATCTAAAAATGACGAACACCAAATTCACATGAACATTAAATAAACGATAAAATAAAATTTGAATCATTAAAAGATAAACGAAATCAACATAAATGTTAAATCAAATTTCAAATCAAATTCTCAATCAAATTCCAAATCCACTCTCGATCAAATTTCAAATTTGATCTTCCCAAATTTCAAATCAAATTCTCAACCGAATTCCAAATCCAATCTCGATCAAATTTCAAATTTGATCTTCCAAATTTCAAATCAAATCTTAAATCAAATTTCAATCGAGTTCAAACTCATCCTTCCAAATTTCGAATTCGATCTTCCAGATCTCAAATCAAATCTCCATCGATTCAAACTTTTGGGTCGAGGATTTTACATCCAAGATCGCACTCGCTTTAGGATTCTTCCCTATTGCACCGAAATACATCAAATTCAAACTTTTGGGTCGAGGATTTTACATCCAAGATCGCACTCGCTTTAGGATTCTTCCCTATTGCACCGAAATACATTAAATTCAAACTTTTGGGTCGAGGATTTTACATCCAAGATCGCACTGCTTTAGGATTCTTCCCTATTGCACTCGAAATACATCAAATTCAAACTTTTGGGTCGAGGATTTTACATCCAAGACTGCACCGCTTTAGGATTCTTCCCTATTGCACCGAAATACATCAAATTCAAACTTTTGGGTCGAGGATTTTACATCCAAGATCGCACTACTTTAGGATTCTTCCCTATTGCACTCGAAATACATCAAATTCAAACTTTTGGGTCGAGGATTTTACATCCAAGACCGCACTCGCTTTAGGATTCTTCCCTATTGCACTCGAAATACATCAAATTCAAACTTTTGGGTCGAGGATTTTACAACCAAGACTCGCACTTGCTTTAGGATTCTTCCCTATTGCACCTGAAATACATCAAATTCAAACTTTTCGGTCGAGGATTTTACATCCAAGACCGCATCGCTTTAGGATTCTTCCCTATTGCACTCGAAATACATCAAATTCAAACTTTTGGGTCGAGGATTTTACATCCAAGACCGCACCGCTTTAGGATTCTTCCCTATTGCACCGAAATACATCAAATTCAAACTTTTGGGTCGAGGATTTTACATCCAAGACCGCACTCGCTTTAGGATTCTTCCCTATTGCACCGAAATACATCAAATTCAAACTTTTGGGTCGAGGATTTTACATCCAAGACCTGCATCGCTTTAGGATTCTTCCTATTGCACCGAAATACATCAAATTCAAACTTTTAGGTCGAGGATTTTACATCCAAGACCGCATCGCTTTAGGATTCTTCCCTATTGCACCGAAATACATCAAATTCAAACTTTTGGGTCGAGGATTTTACATCCAAGACCGCTTTGCTTTAGGATTCTTCCCTATTGCACTCGAAATACATCAAATTCAAACTTTTGGGTCGAGGATTTTACATCCAAGACCGCATTGCTTTAGGATTCTTCCCTATTGCACCGAAATACATCAAATTCAAACTTTTGGGTCGAGGATTTTACATCCAAGACCGCATCGCTTTAGGATTCCTTCCTATTGCATCTGAAATACATCAAATTCAAACTTTTGGGTCGAGGATTTTACATCCAAGATCGCACTCGCTTTAGGATTCTTTCCCTATTGCATTGAAATACATCAAATTCAAACTTTTGGGTCGAGGATTTTACATCCAAGACCTGCACCGCTTTAGGATTCTTTCCTATTGCACTGAAATACATCAAATTCAAATTTTTGGGTCGAGGATTTTACGTCCAAGACTGCACTGCTTTAGGATTCTTCCCTATTGCACTGAAATACATCAAATTCAAACTTTTGGGTCGAGGATTTTATATCCAAGACTGCATTGCTTTAGGATTCTTTCCCTACGGCAATGAAATACATCAAAATCAAACTCTCGAGGTTAAGGATTTTACATCCAATACCGCATTGCTCGAGAACCCTCCTCATTGCAATGATTCAATCCGATCAATTCAATTTTCTTTCGAGGTTGAAGATGTTACATCTAAAACCTCAGAATTCCATTTTTTCATTTCAAATCAAATCCCTCAAATTAATTTTGACAAAATTTCAATCTAAATTGAAACTCCAAACAAAAATCTAAGTTCACACGTCAAACTTAAACTAAAACAAAACGAAATCTAAATTGAATTCCCCCAGATCATGTGATTTGGGATTCACCTCTTTTTTTCCTTTCCCCGCCGAGAGTTCGGGAATCTCCGGCTTCGTAGATATACTTGCTACTCCCCACGGAAACTCTTCTACTTCGTCCTAAGTTCGTCACTTGGACATCCGTGTTGGTTTTGTTGATCGCTTCGGTCAACACCAATACGCGCGGTGTGCTCCGTCACTCACCACACCTATTGGGGTCCATTTGTTGACCTCATTTTTGATGAGGTCTTCTCTTCTTCTCTTTAGTACTTAGGATCTAGCCTTAGGCTTTTACTTCGACTATCTTAGAGGACTAGAATTGGGACCCACCTTCTAGAAATTCAAACCACTTCTTAACTCCCCGCAAACTCTACAAACTTGATTGTAGACCCCTAATCACCTAGAGGGTTGAAATCAAATGTGGAAGTTTAAAGGATGAGTTCCTATAGGACTCTTTGGCCTTAGGACCGCCCAGGCGGCTCGGTCCAGTGAAGGGGCCGACTTACACACACACTACACTTATACACTACACCTACACACTACACTTCCACATACCTCCTAAAACCACACCCATACCTAACTCGACCTCCCGACTCATGTAGATGATTCACATGGATGGTCCTTAACCCCCGAGCCCTCGGCAAGAGGGTTAGGAACAACATAGTGAATGCCTCAAATGGGTCCCTTCATGGCTCATATGGGCTTGATATGGCTTCATGGCTCAACCAAAATGACTTCTTTCCACTTACATCCACCCAATCTTCAATTTCCCAAATTTTCAATTTTTGACCCCCGGGACCCTACACCAGCTTAGCCTACCCAAAACCCCCGAAATTACCCAAATTTCTCAAAATTTCCAAATTATCCAAAATTCTCCAAAATAATTCCCAAACATTTACACATCACTTAAATTGATCATCCATACCCAAAAATACCAAAAATTCCAAAAAAACCTCCCAATACCCTCCAAATACCAAAAATACCCCTCTTGACCCAAAAAATCCAAAAATTCAGAAAATTCCCAAAAAATTCCAGAAAATCCCAAATATTCCCAATTTCATTTTGTCCAACTACACCATAAGCTAATTTTGTCAATTTACCCTACTTTTGTCAAAACCCCCAATTTGACCCATTTTAACCCAAAGTGAACCCAATGTCAAACCAAACCCACCCAATTGACCCAAATTCTGGTCCAATTCAATTCTAAACTTCAATTCAACATTCCCAACACCAATCTAGGCCAAATCCAAGTCCAATTTGATTGTCCAATTTGATTGACATTTGGATCCAATTTCACTTTTGGCCTTAAAGCCCAATTTGGACCCATGACCCAAACCTAACCCAAACTCACCCAATTCAACTCCAATTAACCCCAAACCTTTTCTAAATCTTCCTTAACATTCCCACAAACAAAACACTAACATGATTTGCCCAAAATTTAGATCCAAATCCCACTCAAATTCAACCCAAAGCTAAAAGGCCCATTTTTGACCTAAACCCAAACCTAACCCAAATGATCCCAAACCCCAAAATCAAAGCCCAACCAAAGCCAAAACCTCTTTGAAACACTCCCATAAACATTTCTCAACATTGATTTTACATCAATTTCAACCCTAGCCCAACATTGGCCCAACTTGGCCCACTTTGACCCATATAGGCCCACTTACCAAATAAACCCAAATTCAAACCAATTCAACTCCAAATCACACCAAATTGACTCCAAGCCCTTCATAGAACATCCCTAAACCAATTATGACATTTATTTGACAAATTCCTTCATAAAATCTTCACCCAAATGCCCATCCTAAAATCAAAAAGCCCATTCCCCTTAAAACTTTCCTAAAAGCCCACTTCACCACATTCAAAAGCCCAAATCTATCCAAAGCCCACATGGCACTTTCCCTCATCATCCATTTAATCAAAATCACCCCTAAGTTTCAAAATCATCAATTAAACCATTCCAAATCAAGCTTCCTTCAAATTTTCACCAAAATATCCAAAATTCTTAAAACCCATTTTTATGAAATTGACCCAACCTTTTCCCAAGCCAAATGGAGCCATGAAGCCATGCACAAGCCATATGCAAGCCATGGCGACCACTTTACACATCACCATGTCATTTTTGGCAAAAGGAGGGAGTCCTTTAATGATTCCCTTAAGGGTGATTTAGCCACTTCCATGACTCCACTAAACCATGCTTAAGCTTAATTGTACTTGGATGGTGACCCTTCCCCACTAATTAAGCTGACCTAAACCACTTTATCTTCAGCCCAAGCTAGCCATGGGAAGGTGCACCCAACCCATTTGCATGGGTTGACCAAAATGAGCCAAAATGACCCTTTCCCCTTTCTACTTTGATTCAACCACTTTACACATGTCAAACCTCAATTGAATGCACCAAACCCCAGCCCTGACCCACCTGAACAGGATGGTGACCAATGCCTGGCCGGCCAGCCACCAGGTCGCCGGAAAACACCATGGCCGAGAGCTCACATGTGAGCCCAACTTGAAATTCTCACCTGCTGAGCTGCCCCATCCCCAGTGGCCATTGGAGCTGTTCTTCTCTTGCCAAGAGCAGCTGATCCCAAGCCCTAACTCTCCCTGGGAGGCCCTCCACCCTCTCCTATTTAAACACCACCCCTCTCGGCCATGAGAGGTGCTGAAAACAAACCTTAAGGAAACTCTGCCAAAATTGTTCCAGACTCCTCCCCATACACATAGCACTTGATCCCCAGTGAGATCCCCCTGCCATTTCTTCTCTGTGAGCTCAATTTCAGAGTTGAAATTCCACCCAAAACCAGGACACTTCTCCACAGTGAGCCAATCCCTAAATTGATTGGTTCTACACCTTCACCGAGCCAAGGGAAGGTGTCCACCAGCAAAAGCCCCATCTCCGAGCCACCCGGTTGCTCCAGCCTCCAAGCTTTGTGATCGGGCTTGGTCGAAATCACATCTAGACAATTCACCAGACCAGGAGACTTCATCTGGAACTTGCTGGGATCCAATCGAAGGTGCAACAACTCTCGGATTGAAGCCACACTTCTCTGAGCAAAGGTATGAACTAATTCTTCATCCCGAGCTTCTGGAGATTCTCCATTTCGAATGCTTTAATTTCAATGCATGATAACCGTATAGATGTGTTCGTCTCTTCAAGACGAATCCATAGAGCATAAGAACATGATAATCCATTGAGTATCGAGTGAGATCTTAGGGATTTAGTGTGGACGGCTCTCGGGTGAGAATGCTCGGGGACGATGAACGGATGCCGTCCATTCAATACACGCGCGGGCGGACGGCTCAGATGGCGTCGGACCGGGAGACGGAGCGATGCGGCGGGCCCCGAAGCGCCGACTCGGATGGCGGCGTCGAATGGGAGCGCGCCACGCGGCGTTTCGGAGCCGCCGAGGTCGACGCGGCGCCGCGTGGATAAATAGAAAATTAGGGTATTTTTTGATTTATTTAATTCCCTAAACTTCAAAAATTCATAACTTTGTGTAGAAAAATCAGAAAAATAAAATAAAAATACCCTCTTGCTCAGTGAACAGAGGAGAATAATGTGGAAAAGAAATCATTTAATTTCATCAGGTATTTTATTTTTTATAATTTATTTACTCTCTGCATACTTTTAATTCTCCATGCATGTATACAATTCACCATGGCATGAGACCATAGAGCTTTTGAAGCCTCTGAATTTGGGAACATTCCCTGAATTTTCCAAAGTCAGAGGCCATCCCTATGAAGAGTTATTGATTTTTCAAGTTCATGTTACTGTTTTGAGTATTTTAATTCCAATAAATAACATATTGTGAAATAAATTCTAGGAAAATTTGGTGATTTTCCTTATGACCAGAGAACCCTAGGAAAAATAGGTTTTGAGTTAGTTCATCTAAAACAACCCTAATTGGCTTAAACACCCAAAATGGATCTCTAATTAATTAGAGCTAACCATACATCAAATTGACTTGAAATCAATTCTCCACTGACCTTCAGGATCAAAGGAACCCACCATAAAAATTTGGGGTCAATTGGACTTGGTTAGCCCTACTAATTGGGTTGATTAAGCCACTTAGTCATTTTAAAATTTAAAAATTCATAACTTTCAAAATACTTTTCAAAAATTCACCAAATTGGTTTTGGAGCTTCTCTGATATCAGGGGAATTTAAGAAAATTAAAATTTCAATTTTCTAAAAAAGTTGATTTTTAATAATATTTTAATATTTTTAATAATTAAAAAATAATAAAAATCACAAAAATAATAAAATTCACCAAAATGTCACATTTTGAATTTTAATCACTTAGGAACAAATCTCATATTTTTCTTAGGTCTATTTAGTGAAATATTAAATTTTAAAGCCCTAGGGTAATTTTAAAATTAAAAAAAATGTATTTTCTAGCATTTTCACTAAAATAACTATAATAAATCATAGAAAAATCAGAAAATTGTAAAATTTGATTCTTTGATTTCCTTGATATCAAAGATATTTTTAAAAAATATAAAATTCATTTTTCAACATTTATTTTATTTTTAAATTAATTAACACTCCAAAACTTAAAATAATTATAATAAAAATAATATAATTTAAAAAATCACCAAATTTAGTCCAAGTTTTCCTCTGGTCATTAGGAATATCCCCTAATTTTCTTAAGGACAGAAACTTTCCCTTGGTTATGTTATTAAATTTTCCTTGAAAATTCTATTTTCTACCAAAAATAATTATATAAATAAATTAAATACAGAAAAATCACATTTTCTCCTCTCATGTCTTTATTGACATATGAGTGAAGTCACATAAAAATTTCAAGTTCATTTGAGTTCAATTTAGTGAGTTATGAAATTATTAAGCTTAAAGGGTAAAATGGTAATTAAAATTTTAACCCTTAATTAAAACTTTAGGTTTAATAAAAAAATTAACAAGTAAAATATTTGATCCTAATCTGATTTGGATGATTGAAATTTAAATAATTAAAGGGTAGAAACCCATTAAGCAATTTAAAATGATTAAACTTTAATTAAATAATTGATTAAATTTGGAAGAATAATAAAATTGGAATTATTAAAATAGGGATATTATTAGGAAGAGATTTATTCTTTAATTTAAAAATCCCTAAATTAATTATTTCATTAATGTTCAATTCTTAATTAAAATGATAACTCAAATTCAAAATATTAAAAGACTTAATCATTAAACTAAAATTAAATTATTAAACTCTTTTAAAATTTCAATTAAAATTAAAAAATTAAATTAAATTAAAAATTAAATTAAATTAAGTAAATTAAATTAAATTAAATTAAATTAAATTAAATTAAAATTAAAAGTTGAATTAAATTAAAGATTAAATTAAATTAAATTAAATAAACAAATTAAATTAAATTGAATGAATAAATTAAATCAAATTAAAATTAAATTAAATGAACAAATTAAATTAAATTAAGTTAAATAAAATAAAATAAAATAAAATTTTAAATTAAATTAAATTAAATTAAATCAATTTAAATTAAAATTAAATCAAATCAAATTAAATTAATTTAACATCAAATCAAACTAAATTGAATTAAAGTAAATTAAAATTAAAACTTAATTAAATTAAATTAAAATTAAATTGAATTAAATAACAACACCTAAAACAGAAAGAAATTAAATATAAATCAACTTGAACACTATTCCAAATTTAAACCCTTTAATTTAAATCAAATCATTTGGATACCAATTTACCCTCAAAAGTTTTAGTTATCATAACTCCTAAACGTAACATTAAATGAAATGTTACTTCACTTATAGGATATTCAAATGTCCTAGTTCACTCGAGCAAGATAACAACAAAACTTGAATTCTCGGACGATTAATTCATTTGTATAATTAAACCCATTTGGACTTAAAACAATCCTAGAAATATTGAAAAGATGTTTAAGATTCTTCTTAAGAACTTCCTCAATATGATAGGACATTTATAAGAACAATTGAATTTAATTATTCTTTGATGAAGAAAATCGTCTTCAAACAAAAACACAAAGAACCTAGACGTCATAGGAAATGACTAGCTATAGGATTAGGAATTTGGTAGAAAACCATAACCCTTCCCTTAGCTTTACCTAGGAACTTGCTTAAATATTCTAATTATGTTTTAAGTGCAGCTTGGGATGAAGGGAAGACCCTCCAGGTACGCTTTTATTTTATTGCAATTTACTTTCTTGCAATTTACATTATTGCAATTTATTTAACTGCATTGCACTTACTTTTCTTGCATGATAAACAACTATTGCATGAAAACTCACACCTTTAGGATAGCCTCAAAACCGAAACCAAAACTAAGTTAAAAGTCATTGCAAGATAAAATTCACCGCCACAACATTTCAAAATATAAAACAACTCAAAATTTAATCACAAACGGAACACAAAACTACAATTACAATTAAATTAAAACGTCCCGTTGGATGATCGGGAATACCTCGGATGATGTAACCTACGTGTTGCTAACGGGATTTCCCACGGTCTAAATGAAAGTGTGGAACTCATTCGGTTGAGTTTAGCAAATTCATCCGGACTAAGTGAATCCGATAAAAATAATGATGCCGGAAGGATGGAACCGTGGGATCTTAACCGGTGTCGTTATAATCAACTTTAAGATTTGTTTTAATTAAAACGTAAAAAACACTTGGAAATTAAGATCTTGTCTAAACCAAAACACTTTTCTCACCCCCTGATTTATGACTTCTAAAACTAAACCTCTGCAACAACAAGGAGCTCGGAGCATGGTGGGCAGCACGGCCATCGTCATCAGCAAAACTTGAGTCTACTTCAGCAAAACTTTCCTAGAATTAAATAATCAAGCCATAGGATTTAGAGGTAGTTTGCTTAGTGCAACATAAATCCTCAACCTCTTCGTTAGGCACTTGCATTGCAAATTAAGCCCTAACCGGTCTTAGGATTCCGAGGTAGTCGTTTGGGTACGACATAAACCCTCACATCTTCAAGGCTATTTGTATGATTCTTTCATATAAATATAAGTCCTAATTAACTAAAATTGGCAAAATCAAAACATTTAAATAAATATTAGGACTTTCCTAAATCCAAGCCAAACAATAGGATAGTCGGGAAATTACCGAAGTTCGCTTCGAATCTGTGATTTCTTCTACTTTTCTTCCTTTGGATTCCCAAAACAAAATGTTCCAAACTTGATCCATTCCTTATTGAAATTCCAAAATTCAATCCTTTAAAAACTTAAACTTTGAAATTCTTGAGAGCAGAATTATTGATTATTATTGAGAGTTTTCTTAGGTGATTCCCGTCACTTAAGATGTAATTAACTATAAGGGCTTGCCCTTATAGGGAATTTTAAAGAACCTGAGTAATATAAACCCCGTTTAATGTTTTCATATTAAGCGGGGAATTTTGTCGGCTTATAAAATTGGTTCGCGGACCAAACAGATGTCACAAATCTTCTAGTTTATTTAATCGAGCCCCACCGTCGAGCGATAGTGTCTATCTTTAGGGATAGATACACGGTTTGTGGTGAGGTGCTCGTTTATATAAACTATTTGGGATGTGAGATCGGTTTGATTTCATATCTTAAAATTTTCAAATTTAAAATTATTTTCAAAATCAAATACTACTTTCCAAAATTATTTATTTAAAATAAATTAAGAATTCGCCGACAATTTCTGTAGGTGACCCCTCTTCAAAACACAACACACCGACCTAAAAAATATGCCGACAGTACGGAGAAAGGTTGCAAATCACCTTTAATACACTGTTCTCCTCATTCGTAGTATTTTATACACCGATGCAGAGACGATGGTACCATCCAATTTTCATGGATCCATGGTCAGCCCAGTAGTGCGTTGAACGATGTCTCAGAGTCAATTATGTGGAATTTTGCAGTTTTCTTTGCTAAGTCACCGGTCTTCATAAATAGTGTTATTGATCCAAGGGCTCTTTCTCCTTTCTGGTTGAATTCTCTTAGTAACATCTTATCTGCTTCAAGCTCACGAGCATCAATTTCCAGGTATGCTAGCGAGATTCATTATGTTGATCGATGCTCCTGGATCTACCAATACCCTGGAGAGCGTAAATTTTTCGATTGTAACTGAAATGTACAACGGTCGGTTGTGATCGGCTGTCCCGAGTAGTAGATCACTGTCCGTAAAGGTAACACCCCGTTGTTCCTTTAATGAGCAAACCTCGTCTAAGGAATCTCCTGCCATTTGAGCTAAACAAATCTCTGGATCAAGTAAGGCCTTAATCAGAGCTTCCCTCATCTCTTTTGATAAGATGAGAGCATCGTAGATGCTTAGTTTGGCTGGTAGTTTCCTAAGATGGGCTAGCACGTTATAGTTCACTTTGTTACCATGTGTTTCAGCTTCTTCCAGAATGACCAATTCTTCTGCTGGGGTTGATTCTTCTTGAACAACCACCTGCTTTTCTTTGTCTTTTGGACCCATTCTCAGAGGTAGAACCTTTCCGCTTCTTAAGTTGACTTCTATGATTTCTTCTGAATCTGGTACTAATTTTACTAGTGTCTCCTTTTGAATCGGTATGACAGGTTCTTCTGGAGTCGCTTCGGAATCTGAAAGCTCTAACTCTATTGTGATTGGAGTTCCTTGGAATTCACAAATAGATTCATTGCTTGTTGAACTTTTGTAGCCTTCTTGGTGAATGTCTTCTTTGCTATCGTGATTGTCGAGGTTATGTATGATTTGAGAATCGTTATTGGTATCGAAATCGGGATTCGGATTAGATTGGTTGTCGTTAGTTACGTAATCATTAGAAACAGTCAAAACGTAGCCAACGCCACAACTCTTATCATTATAAGATCCCGCCGGAGCGAGCAGATAATCATACAGAGTCAGAGGTTCGAGGAATTTTTCCCCCGAATCGGAAACAACCATCCTAGGATAAGCAGCCCCTAGCCTAGCCTTGGGAGCCTCGGTCTTTTCTTCTTCTTTAATCTCCTTCTTTTCTATGGTCTTTCTTGTTGACTTCTTCTTGCTTCTTGGTTTCTGGCAGTCGAAAATCCGAAGTCTTCATCAAACTGCGGAACATCTTTGGAACTGCCTCATTCTTGAATGGATATTCTCTATTTATAAGCTCCTTTAACGTGCGCTGTGGGCGAGGTGGTTGCTCATATTGTTGAGTTGGCTGATAACCGGGTTGAGGTTGTTGGTAGTTCGATTGAGGTTGTTGATAGCTGGGCTGCGGCTGCTCCGGCTGTATTTGCATTGGTTGCTTGCCCTTATCGACTGTCGCGACGATCCCGGATTTCTTTTCAAATGTCTTCACAGGCTTCTGTTTATCTGTTTTGTCACCGAAACTTAGTTGTTTCGCTTCCTCTTGCAAGCTTCCGGCCTTGCTTAACAACTTCTCGAAAGTCTTAATTGTAAATCCCTTAAGGAGAAGTGCTATCGGGCCGTGAATGCTTTTAAGCAAGATACCGACCGCATGCTCGCTCTTGTAGGCCGTGGCTCACACTTCATGCTTAGATTTCTCCATCGAAGTATGTAGTCCACTAAAGTTTCGTTCGGTTTCGTTTCTCCACCACTAAGTCACCGATGGTGATATGGTGCTTGAGCTCCGGCAAACCGTTTCACGAAGAGGTTTTCTAATTCTGAAAATGTCTTTACCAAACTGTTTGGTAACTCTGCATACCAATCGAAGGAGATCCCTGACAGGCTGTTGAAGAATTGTCGGAAGAGTAAGGCGTCACTTCCACCGGCGTTGCAGGAACTAGCACAAAAATGTGCAACATGCTGTCGAGGATTTTCGGTACCATCAAAAGTCTTGAACAGAGGTGGTACGAAGCCTTTTGGGTATTGTACTTCATTAAATTCTTCTGGTAAGGTCTACCCGTCTGAATAGATGCTCCACTCTTAGAGCGTGCTAAGGCTTCTCGCACCTGCTATTCTACCATGTTCTTGATGTCCTTCTCTGGAATCATATTCTGAGTAGAGTCTTTCTTCGGCTGATTGTCTCCATTAACGGATGTAATCTCTTTTCCTCCGTCTGTAATATGAATGACTTCTGGAGGCATTTCTCTTGGGGGTTGAGCTTGACTCTGAAGAGTGGCTCGGGTTGCAGCCATCTCTTCCATACTTTTTGCCATTTGAGAGATTGTATCATCTTTTTCTCGAATTTATGCTCTTAATGCTTCTGGTTCATCTCTCTCTGTAGCTACCGGAGCACCTTGCGAAGCTGACGATGCTCGTGTCTCGACCATGTTGATCTTCACATATTCGTCATCCAAGAACTCCGACGAGTTAACTTCATCTCCAAACTTTTTTTCTCTTTCTCTTGCTCTTTCTAATCATTGAATGTCGGTTCTTAGCTTTTCAATAGCGTCCTCCAATGGTCTTTTTCGTATGGTTTCGCAGTTATCATGCGATGGCTGTTGGATTTCCTTCTTGGGAGTCCCCTTCATTACGGTGGCGCTCTCTTCGGACTCGAGTCTCCTGACGAGACTTTCCTTTTTAGGTCGTTGTTTCAGCCTTAATTAGCCAGTAGTAGGACGCCATACCATCCTTCTAGCAGCAGAAGGCCTAGGACCGGATGGTCTGTCGGCTGAATGCTGGAAGGTGTTATCCTCCCTGATCTGTAAACCTGAAACAACAACAGGTGGACTATCCTTCATCTTCTTATTCGGCTTTTCTGTGGCGCTAACGGGTTTTATTCATGGCCCAAGACGGGACTTGGCTGGCACCCGCCCTATTCTTCTTAAAATCTCTGATACATGACATTTCTCTTTCTTTGCTAACTTTTCTATCACAGTCTGTAGTCGGGCAAATGGTGTAGTCCTAGCCCTTTTCTTTCGGCTGTCGCTATAGTATGCGGGTTAAGGTAATGTAGAAGCAATCCTGCGAACATTTTCCTCGTCAGCTGCGGTGGAAAGGGGATGGAATCTACTTCCTTCCAAAAGCGGTGTATACTCAGGCAATGGTATGTACTCAGGTAGTGGTGTGTACTCAGGGATTTCTTCTAAGAAAGCGACTTCAGCAGCTCTGGCCTTTCTGGCAATCTTCCTACCTCTGTTTCTTCTCTGAGTCCGTGTTAGGGGTGAAACCTGGACCCAATTTCGAAAACAGAAGGTCTTGCACAGAAATCTGTACCCTCCACTGTAACATGCTTGTTACAAATTTGAATTTCCTTCACTTTCAGTTTGGCAGAAGCAGGGGTAGGTGCAGAGACAACTAGACCGATGGGGGTAGAGATAACAGTTCTCCTATGGACAGTAGTATTCCTCTTAGCTGGAACCCTTTACAGGGGAGGGAACTCTTGAGTTGACTTGAGTTTGAACTCGATTAAGGGTCTTTCAGTTTCAGATACTTTGTCTGTAAGTGTGAAAAGGGTAACGTCAGTGATCTAGACATTTGTGTTCTTGAATCCTTGCCCGAAACGGATGATCCCATTGTCGTGCAGCTTATCCTTGTACACAGCGAAGTTCAGTCAATTGGTGAAGGAGAAAATCAGCTTCGGGGCAGACATTTTCTGCAAGGTAGATTTTGTTTGTCAGTCCCAAGTTATGCTTCTTCTCATCAGGACGAAAAGAAAGGAATCAAAAAGTGTCCGAATACATTTTTGTTCATGTATTTATATTAAAAAAGAAAGGAGTTATTTGTTTAAAAAGTCATCCATTAGAGGGTTTGTTTATTAGGAACAAAATGTTCAAAGGTGTAGAGAAGGTAAGGAATCTGATTCAGAATTGGAAAGGAAGAGAAAGTCTTATGCAAGACTTCTCGACTCGAAAGACTGCTCCTAAACTAACACCTATTGGGGGTCTACCTCGCCTCAGAAAAGAGGCAAAAGGATCTCGGAACCTCTCCGTTTAGGGGTGTCTAAATAGTGGCTCCTAAATCCGAGAGGAGTTGGTTATACTCGTTCAAGACAGAAATGAACGGGATATTCCAACAGAAGAATGGTAGTTTGGTCCACTAGGGGCATGGGCTCACTACCAATTTATGAAAGCAAAGCCATCTGATCAAAATGGAGAGAGGAACTAGTCCCCAGCGGAGTCGCCAGAAATTGTCGGCATATTTTTAGGTTGTGTGTTTTATTTTAAAAAGGGGGTCGCCTAACAGAAACTGTCGGTGAATTTTCATATTTTAAATTTAATTTAAATATATATATATATAGTTTAAAAGATAACATTTGATTTTGAAAGTAATTTTAAGTTTAAAAGTTTTAAGATATGAAATCAAACCGATCTCACATCCCAAATAGTTTATATAAACGAGCACCGCATCACAAACCGTGTATCTATCCCGAAGAATAGACACACTGCTTGATAATGGAGCTCGATTAAATAAACTGGAAGATTTATGACATCCGTTTGGTCTGCGAACCAATTTTATAAGCCGACAAGTTCCCCTGCTTAATATAAAGGAATTAAGCGAGGTTTATATTACCCGGGTTCTTAAAGTTCCCTATAAGGGCAAGCCCCTATTAGTTAATTACATCTTAAGTGACGGGAATCACATAAGAAAACTCTCGATAATGATCAGTGGTTTTGCTCTCAAGAATTTCAAAGTTTAAGGTTTTCAAACAATTGGACTTTGGAAATTTCAATAGGGAATAACTTAAATTTGGAACAGTTTATTTTAGGAGTCCAAAAGGAAGAGAAGTAAGAGAAGCTGAGGATCCAAGAAGAATCTTGGCAACTTCCCACACTATCCTATGGTTTGTCTTTAATATAAGAAAAATTATTTAGTATTGTGATCCTGCCAATTTTAATTATTTAAGACTTATATTCGCATGACATGATCATGCAAACAGCCTCGAAAATGTGAAGGTTTATGTCGTACCAAACAACTACCTCAAAATTCTAAGACCGGTTAGGGCTTAATTTACATAATATGATTATGTAAATGCCTAACAAAATGGATGAGGATTTATGTTGCACTAAGCAAACTACCTCGAAATCCTACAGTTTGGTTGTTTAATTCTAAGAATGTTTAGCTGATGTAGAGTTGTTTTGCTGATGAAGATGGCCGTGCTGCCCACCATACTCCGAGCTCCTTGTTGTTGCAGAGGTTTAGTTTTAGAAGTCATAAATCAGGAGATGAGAGAAGTGTTTTGGTTTATATAAAATCTTAAAATCAAAGTGTTTTTTAATGTCTTAATTAAAACAAATCTTAAAGTTGGTTAAACAGAACCGATTAAGATCCCACGGTTCCGTCATCCCAAGCATCGTTATTTTCATCGAATTCACTTAGTCCGGATGAATTTGCTAAACTTAACTAAATGAGTTCCACACCTTCATTTAGACTATGGGAAATCCCGTTAGCAACACGTGGGTTACATCATCCGAGGTATTCCCTATCATTCAACGAGACATTTTAATTTAGTTGTAATTGTAGTTTTGTGTTCTGTTTGTGATTAAATTTTGAGTTGTTTTATATTTTGAAATGTTGTGGCGATGATTTTTATGTTGTAATGACTTTTAATTTAGTTTTGGTTTCAATTCAGGGACAATCCTAAAGGTTTTGGTTTTCATGCAACAGTTGTTTATCATGCAAGAAAAGTAAAGTGCATTTGCAATAAAGTAAATTGCAATAAAATAAAAATGTACCTGGAGGGTCTTCCCGTCATCCCAAGCTGCACTTAGAACACATGTTAAGGCATTTAAGTATTCCAACAAGTACCTAGGTAAAGCTAAGGGAAAGGTTTTGGTTGTCTACCAAAGTCCTAATCCTATAGATAGTCATCTCCTATGACGTCTAGATTCTTGTGTTTTGGTTTAAGGACGATTTTCTTCATCAAAGAATAATTAAGTTCAATTGTTCTTATAAAACAGCCCGTCATATTGAGGAAGTGCTTAAGACGAATCTTAAACATCATTTCAATATTACAGGAATTATTCTAAGTCCAAACGGATTTAATTAATCAGGTGAATTAATTATCTGAGGTTTAATTAAGTTTTGTTCTTTTGCTTAGTGAACTAGGACATTTGAATATCCTATAAGTGAAGTAACACTTCACTTAATACTCCGTTTAGGAGTTATGACAACAAAAGCTTTTGAGGGCAAATTGATGTTTAAGTGGTTCGTGATTTAATTTAATTTTAGTTAATGGGTCTAAGTTTGGAATAGTGTTCAAGTTGTTTTTAGACCTATTTTGAATTCTTTATGTCCTAAGTGATGTTACATTTAATTCAATTTAAATTAATTTAATTTGATTTAATTTAATTTGGTTTAGTTTTAATTTTAATTTTTTTTAATTTTTAATTTAATTTTTAATTTTATTTTAATTTGATTTTATTTTTTATTTAATTTAATTTAATTTAATATGTTTTAATTTAATTTAATTTAATTTAATTTAATTTAATTTAATTTTAATTTTAATTTAATTTTAATTTTAATTTAATTTTACTTTAATTTAATTTAATATTTTATTTTTTATGTTTTAAAGATGATTTAATTTAATTGTTAAAGTATTGATTTAATTGAAATTTTAGAAGGATTTAATTTAAATGTTTTAATTTTAATTTAATTTAATGATTAAGTCTTTTAGCATTTTAAATCTTGAGTTTGGATTATCATTTTAATTGGGAATTAAATATTATTGAAGTGATTAATTTAGGGACTCTTAAATTAAAGAATAAATGTCTTCTAAATAATATCCCTATTTTAATAATTTCAATTTTTATTAATCTTCCAAATTTAATTAATTAATTGATTAAGGTTTATTCTTAAAAAATGATTGATGGGTTCCTATACTTTAATTATTTAAATTTCAATCATCCAAATCAGATTAGGATCAAATATTTTACTCTCATTTTATTAAGCCTAAAGTTTTAATTAAGAGTTAAAATTTTAATTACCATTTTGCCCTTCAAGCTTAATAATTCCATATCTCACTAAATTGAGCATAAATGAATTTGAAATTTTTATGTGGCTTCACTCACATGTCAATTAAGGCATTAGAGGAGAAAATGTGATTTTTCTATATTTAATTTATTTATATAAATATTTTTTGTGGAAAATAGGGATTTCCAAGGAAAATTTAATAAGATGACCACGGGAATTTTTTGTTCTTAAGAAAATTATGGGGCACTCCTAATGACCAGAGGACCATTTGGACTAAATTTGGTGATTTTTTGAATTACATTTTATTTATTAGAATTATTTTGAATTTTGGAGTATTAATTAATTTAAAAATAAAATTAAGGTTGAAAAATGATTTTTATATTTTTCAAAAATCTCTCTGATATCAGAGACACCAGAAAACAAATTTTTATAATTTTCTGATTTTTCTTTGTTTTAATAGAATTATTTTAGTGAAAAGGTTGAAAAATACATTTTTAATATTAAAAAAAATACATTAAACCTTTAAAATTCAATATCTTATCCTAGGGACTTAAGAAAAATATTTGGTTTGTTCCTAAGTGTTTAGAATTCAAAATATGGCATTTTGGTGATTTTAATATTTTTGTGATATTTACTATTTTTTAATTATTAAAAATATTAAAATAATGATAAAAATCAACTTTTTTAGAAAATTATAATTTTAATTTTTCTAAGTTCCTCTGATATCAGAGAAGCTCCAAAACCATTTTTGTGAATTTTTCAAAAGTATTTTGTGAGTTATGAATTTTTAAAGTTTGATTTCATTCGTGGGACTTAATTAACCCATTTGGTGGGGTTAACCAAGTCCAATTGATCTCAAATTTTTATGTGGTGTTCTCCTATCCCTAGAGGACAGTGGAGAATTATTTTTAAGTTAATTTGATGAATGATTAACCCTAATTAATTAAAGTTCAATTTTGGGTGTTTAGGCTAATTAGGGTTGTTCAAAGTGAATTAGCTCAAAAATTATTTTTCCTAGGTCCCTCTGGTCATAAGAAACATCACCAAATTTTTCTAGAATTTCTTTCTTAACATGATAATTATTGGAATTAAAATACTCAAAACAGTAACATGAACTTGAAAAATTAATAACTTCTCATAGGGATGGCCTCTGACCTTGGAAAATTCAGGGAATGTTCCCAAGTTCAGAGGCTTCAAAAGACCTATGGTTTCATGCCATGATGAATTGTCTATGCAAATGGAGAATTAAAACAATGCAATGTACGACTTATTTTTAGGTTAAGTGTTTTATTTTGAAAATGGGGTCGCCTAACAGAAATTGTCGGTGAATTTTTAATTTAATTTAAATAAATTATTTGAAAAGTAGCATTTGATTTTGAAAATAATTTTAAATTTGAAAATTTTAAGATATGAAATCAAACTGATCTCACATCCCGAATAGTTTATATAAACGAGCACCGCATCACTAACCGTGTATCTATCTCGAAGAATAGACACACTTGTTTGGTGATGGGGCTCGATTAAATAAACTAGAAGATTTGTGACATCCGTTTGGTCCGCGAACCAATTTTATAAGGCTGACAAGTTCCCTCGCTTAATATAAATGAATTAAGCGAGGTTTATATTACTCGGGTTCTTAAAATTCCCTATAAGGGCAAGCTCCTATAGTTAATTATATCTTAAGTGACGAGAATCACCTAAGAAAACTCTCGATAATAATCAGTAGTTTTGCTCTCAAGAATCTCAAAGTTTAAGTTTTCAAGGGATTGAATTTTGGAATTTCAATAGTGAATGGATCAAATTTGGAACATTTTATTTTTGGAATTCAAAGGAAGAAAGGTAGGAGAAATCACGGATTCGAAGCGAACTCCGGTAATTTCCAACTATCCTATTGTTTGGCTTGGATTTAGGAAAGTCCTAATGTTTATTTAATGTTTCAATCTTGCCAATTTTAATTAATTTGGACTTATATTTGTATGATAAAATCATACAAATAGCCTCGAAGATATGAGGGTTTATGTCGTACTAAACGACTACCTCGGAGTCCTAAGACTAGTTAGGGCTTAATTTACATGACATGATCATGCAAATGCCTAACGAAGAGTTGAGGATTTATGTTGCACTAGGCAAACTACCTCGAAATCCTATGGATTGGTTATTTAATTCTAAGAATGGTTTTGTTGATGTAGATTCAAGTTTTGCTGACGACGATGGTCGTGCTGCCCACCATGCTCCGAGCTCCTTGTTGTTGCAAAGGTTTAGTTTTAGAAGTCATAAATCAGGAGATGAGAAAAGTGTTTTGGTTTAGAGAAATTCTTAATTTCTAAGTGTTTTTCATGTTTTAATTACAACAAATCATAAAGTTGATTATAACAACACCGGTTAAGATCCCACGGTTCCATCCTTCCGACATCGTTATTTTTATCGGATTCACTTAGTCCAGATGAATTTGCTAAACTCAACTAAATGAGTTCCACACTTTCATTTAGACCGTGGAAATCCCGTTAGCAACACGTAGGTTACATCATCCGAGGTATTCCCGATCATCCAACAAGACGTTTTAATTTAGTTGTAATTGTAGTTTTGTGTTCCGTTTGTGATTAAATTTTGAGTTGTTTTATATTTTGAAATGTTGTGGCGGTGAATTTTATCTTGTAATGACTTTTAATTTAGTTTTGGTTTCAGTTTTAGGGACTATCCTAAGAGTGTGGGTTTTCATGCAACGATTGTTTATCATGCAAGAAAAGTTAGTGCGATGCGATTAAGTAAATTGCAATAAAGTAAATTGCAACAAAATAAAAGCGTACCTGGAGGGTCTTCCCGTCATCCCAAGCTGCACTCAAACACAATTTAGAATATTTAAGCATTCAGAACAAGTTCCTAGGTAAAACTAAATGAAGGCTTATGGTTTTCTACTAAGTTCCTAATCCTATAGCTAGTCATCTCCTATGACGTCTAGGTTCTTGTGTTTTGGTTTGAGGATGATTTTGTTCATCAAAGAACAATTAAGTTCAGTTGTTCTCATAAACATCCTATCATATTGAGAAAGTGTTTAAGAAGAATCTTAAACATCTTTTCAATATTGCTAGAATTGTTTTAAGTCCAAATGAATTTAATCATACAAATGAATTAATCGTCCAGGAATTCAAGTTTTGTTATCTTGCTCAGTGAACTAGGACATCTGAATATTCTATAAGTGAACTAACACTTCATTTAACGTTCTGTTTAGGAGTTATGACAACAAAAGCTTTCAAGGGCAAATTGATGTTCAAATGGTTTATGATTTAATTTAACTTCAATTATCGGGTTTAAATTTGGAATAGTGTTCAAGTTGTTTTAGATTTTTTTTGAGTTCTTTATGTCTTAGGTGATGTTATATTTAATTCAATTTAATTCAATTTAATTTTAATTTAATTTAATTTGGTTCAATTTTAATTTTAATTTAATTTAATTTGATTTTAATTTTAACTTGATTTTATTTTTTTATTTAATTTAATTCAATTTAGTTTGATTTGATATGCTTTAATTTAATTTAATTTAATTTAATTTAATTTAATTTAATTTAATTTTATTTTATTTTATTTTATTTTGTTTTTAATTTTAATTTAATATTTTATTTTTTAATTTTATTTAATATTTTATTTTTAATTTTAAAGATGATTTAATTTTAATTGTTAAAGTATTAATTTAATTGAAAATTTTTTTTAAAGGATTTAATTTAAATAATTTAACTTTAATTTAATTTAATGATTAAGTTTTTTAGCATTTTAAATCTTAAATTTGAATTATCATTTTAATTAGGAATTAAATATTATTGAGATGATTAATTTAGGGATTCTTAAATTAAAGAACAAATCTCTTCCTAATAATATCCCTATTTTAATAATTCCAATTTTATTTTTCTTCCAAATTTAATCAATTATTTAATTAAAGTTCATTTCAATTATTTTTAAATTTTTTAATAGGTTTCTACCCTTTAATTATTTAAATTTCAATCATCCAAATCAGATTAAGATCAAATATTTTACTCTTTAATTTTATTAAGCCTAAAGTTTTAATTAAAGGTTAAAATTTTAATTACCATTTTGCCCCTTCAAGCTTAATAATTTCATAACTCACTAAATTGAGCTTAAATGAACTTGAAATTTTTATGTGACTTCACTCATATGTCAATAAAGACGTGAGAGAAGAAAATGTGATTTTTCTGTATTTAATTTATTTATGTAATTATTTTTGGTGGAAAATAGAGATTTCCAAGGAAAAGTTAATAATATGACCAAGGGAAAGTTTCTATCCTTAAGAAAATTATGGGACATTTCTAATGACCAGAGGACCACTTGGACCAATTTTGGTGATTTTTTGAATTATATTCTTTTTATTATAATTATTTTGAGTTTTGGAGTATTAATTAATTTAAAAATAAAATAAAGGGTGAAAAATGAATTATATATTTTTCAAAAATCTCTCTAATATCAAGGAAATCAGAGAATCAATTTTTTACAATTTTCTGATTTTTCTTTGATTTATTATAATTATTTTAGTGGAAATGCTAAAAAATACATTTTTTTTAATTTTAAAATTACCTTAGGGCTTTAAAATTTAATATCTCATCAAATAGACCTAAGAAAAATATGGGGTTTGTTCCTAAGTGGTTAAAATTCAAAATGTTACATTTTGGTGAATTTTATTATTTTTGTGATTTTTATTATTTTTTAAATATTAAAATATTAAAATAAAACAAAAAATCAACTTTTTTAGAAACTTGAAATTTTAATTTTCTTAAATTTCCCTGATATCAGAGAGGCTCCAAAACCAATTTGGTGAATTTTTGAAAAGTATTTTGAAAGTTATGATTTTTTAATGTTTAAATTGGCTAAATAGCTTAATCAACCCATTTAGTAGGGTTAAGCAAGTCCAATTGACTTCAAATTTTTATGGTGGGTTCCTCTGACCCTAAAGGTCAGTGGAGAATTGATTTTAAGTCAATTTGATGTATGATTAGCTCTAATTAATTAAGAACCTATTTTGGGTGTTTAAGCCAATTAGGATTATTCCAGGTGGATTAATTCAAAACCTATTTTTCCTAGGGTCCTCTGGTCATAAGAAACATCACCAAATTTTCATAGAATTTATTTCACAACATGCTAATTATTAGATTTAAAATACTCAAAACAACAACATGAATTTGAAAAATCAATAACTTCTCATAGGGATGGCCTCGACCTTGGAAAATTCAGGGAATATTCCCAAGTTCGGAGGCTTCAAAAGCCCTATGGTCTCATGCCATGGTGAATTTCCTATATGCATGGAGAATTAAAACAATGCAGAGGGTAAATAAATCATTAAAAATAAAATACTCGATGAAATTAAATGATTTCTTTTCCACATTATTCTCCTCTGTTCACTGAGCAAGAGGGTTTTTTTATTTTATTTTTCTGATTTTTCTACACAAAGTTATGCATTTTTGAAGTTTAGGGAATTAAATAAATAGAAAAATAACCTATTTTTCTACTTATCCACGCGGCGCCACGCCATCCTCGGCTGCTCCGAACGCACACGCGTCGTCTTCTGATTCGGCGCCTCCATCCAACTCAGCGCTCCGGGGGGCCGCTGTATCGTTCCGTCTCCTCATCCGGCTCGATCCTGGCCGTTCGTCCGAGCGTGAATTAAATGAACGGCATCCCTTCATCGTCCCCTAGCCTCCTAGCCTGAGAACCGTCCAGACTAAATCCCTAATATCTCACTCAATACTTAACAGATTTTCGTGTTCTTGTGCTCTATGGATTCGTCTTGAAGAGACGAATACATCTATACGGTGATCATGCATTGAAATTAAGGCATTTGAAATGGAGAATCTCCGAATCTCGGGATAAAGAGTTAGCTCATACCTTTCCTCGGAGAAGTGTGGCTTCAATCCGAGGGTTGTGTCACCTTCGATCGGGTCCAAGCAAGCTCCGGATGAAGTCCCTTGGCCCAGTGAATTGTCTAGTGTGATTTCGACCAAGCCCGATCACAAAGCTTGGAGTCCGGAACGGATGGGTGGCCCGGAGAGGGGCTTTGCTGCGGTGGACCTCTCCCTTGGTCCGGTGAAGGTGTAGGATCAATCAATTTGGGGATTGATCCACTGTGGAGAAGTGTCCTGGTTTTGGGTGGAATTTTGGTCGAGAAATCGGGCTCGTTGGTTGGGATTAGGGCAAATTGTCACTCGGGGATCAACTCGCTCTAAGTATGGAGAGTGGTACTGGAGAAATTTTGGCGGGGTTTCGATAAGGTTCGGTTCGAGCACCTCCTCTTGGTCGAGAGAGGTAGGGTTTAAATAGGAGAGGGTGGAGGGCCTCCCGTGGGGTTTAAGGCTTGGGATCGGATGCTTAGGTCGAGGAAGAATAACCATGATGGCCATTGGGCATGGGACAGCTCAGCAAGTGGGAATTCCAAACTTTGGCTCATATGGGTTCTCTCGACCTGGTGGTTTCCGGCGGCTATGGTGGCTGGCCGGCCAGGGTCAGGTCACCCTCAAGGTCAGGGAGGTCAGGGCTAGGGCTTAGTGCAGTCAATTGGCCATGGACATGTGTAAAGGGTTTGGATTAAAATGGTATGGGGAGAGGCTCATTTTGGCTCAAATTGGTCAACCCATCCCTTTGGGCTAGGTGCACCACCCAATGCTTGGTTTAGGCTGAAGGGAAAGTGATTTGGTTCAAGCATAATCAGTAGGGTCAAGTCACCATCCAAGCACAATTAGGCATAAGCATGGTTAAGAGGAATCATGGGAGTGGTTAATCACCTTATGGGAATGTAGAAAGGATCTCCTCCTTTTGCCCAATGTGGTAAGGTCACATGTGAGCAACTCACATGGCTTGCATGTGGCTTAAGAGTGGCTTCATGGCTTGTCTTTGGCTTGGGGAAAAGCTTGGTCTATTTCATGAAAATGGATTTTAGAAATTTTGGTAATTTAGGGGTGATTTGATGGGATTTGGCATATGGCTTGATTTGGAACCATTTGATGATGGGATTGGAACTTAGGGAATGACTTTGATTAAATGGATTGCAAATGAAAATGTCATATGGGCTTTAGGGTAGATTTTGGGCTCTTTGAAATGGTTTTAGATGGGCTTTTAAAGTGATTTAGGGAAGTGGGTTTTTTTTTATTTTAGGATGGGCTTTTGGGTGAAAATTTTGGGAAGGACCATGTCAAATAAATGTTGCAATTGGTTTAGGGATGATTCATGAATGGTTTGGAGTCAATTTGGTGTGACTTGGAATTGAATTGGTTTGAATTTGGGCCTCTTTGGTAAATGGCTCAATGTAGGTCAAGTTTGGCTAATTTGGGCCAATGTTGTGCTAGGGTTGAAATTGATGTAAAATTAATGTTGGGAAATGTTTATGGGAGTGTTTCAAAGAGGTTTTGGCTTTGGTTGGGTATTGATTTTGGGGTTTGGGCTTATTTGGGTTAGGTTTGGGTTTAGGTCAAAATTGGGCCTTTTAGTTTTGGGTTGAATTTGAGTGGGGTTTGGGTCCAAATTTTGGGCAAATCATGTTAGTGTTTTGTTTGTGGGGATGCTAAGGAAGGTTTAGAAAAGGTTTGGGGTTAATTGGAGTTGAATTGGGTTAGTTTGGATTAGGTTTGGGTCATGGGTCCAAATTGGGCTTTAAGGCCAAAAGTGAAATTGGATTCAAATGTAAATCAAATTGGACTTGGATTTGATTTAGATTGGTTTTGGGAATGTTGAATTGAACTTTAGAATTGAATTGGACCAGAATTTGGGTCAATTGGGTAGGTTTGGCTTGACATTGGGTTCACTTAGGGTTAAAATGGGTCAAATTGGGGGTTTTGCCAAAAGTGGGGTAAAGTGACAAAATTGACCCATGGTGTAGTTGAACAAAATGAAATTGGGAATATTTGGGATTTTCTGGAATTTTTTGGGAATTTTCTCAATTTTTGGATTTTTGGGTCAAGAGGGGTATTTTGGGTATTTGGAGGGTATTGGGAGGTATTTTTGGAATTTTTGATATTTTTGGCTATGAATGATCAATTTGAGTAATGTGGAAATGTTTGGGATTGGCTTTGAGGAATTTTGGGTGATTTGAAAATTTTGGGTAATTTCAAGGGCTTTGGGTAGGTTAGGCGGGTGTAGGGTCCCGGGGGTCAAAAATTGAAAATTTGGAAAATTGAAAATTTGGAAAATTGAAGATTGTGTAAATGTAAGTGGAATAAAATCATTTTTGTTGAGACATAAAGCCATATCAAGCCCACATGAGCCATGAAGGGACTCATTTGAGGCATCCACTATGTTGTTCCTAACCCTCTTAGCCAAGGGCTTAGGGGTTAAGGACCATCCATGTGGATCACCTTTATGAGTCAGGAGGTCAAGTTAGGTATGGGTGTGTTTCTAGGATGTGTGTGAAAGTGTAGTGTATAGGTGTAGTGTGTGTGTAATTCAGCCCTTCACCAGACCAGGCCACCCAGGGTAGTCCTAAGGCCAAAGAGTCCTTTAGGAACTCATCCTTTAAACTTCCACTTTTGATTTCAACCCTCTAGGTGATTAGTGGTCTATAGTCAAGTTCGTGGAGTTTGCAGGGAGTTAAGAAGTGGTTTGAATTTCTAAGTGGTGGGTCCCAATTCTAATCCTCTAAGATAGTCAAAGGAAAAGCCTAAGGCTAGATCCTAAGTACTAAAAAGAAGAAGAGATGACCTCATAAAAAATGAGGTCAACAAATGGACCCCCAATAGGTGTGGTGAGCTGACGGAGCACACCGCGCGTATTGGTGTTGACCGAAGCGATCAACAAAACCAACACAAACGTCCAAGTGACAAACTTAGGACAAAGTAGAAGAGTTTCAGCTGGGGAGTGTCAAGTATATCTCTAAGACTGGAGATTCCTGAACTCTCGCTGGGGAAAGGAAAAGGAGGTGAATCCCAAATCGCATGATCTGGAGGAATTTCAATTTAGATTTTATTTTGTTTTAGTTTAAGTTTTGATGTGTGAGCTTAGATTTTAGCTTGAGTTTCAATTTAGATTGAAGTTTTGTTAAGATTAATTTGAAGGGATTTGATTTGAAATGAGAATTGGAATTTTGTGGTTTTAGATGTAACATCTTCAACCTCTGAAGAAAATTGAATTGATTAGATTGAATCATTACAATGAGGAAAGAACTCAGAGCAATGCGGTATTGGATGTAAAATCCTTAACCTCAAGAGTTTGATTTTGATGTATTTCATTGCAATAGGGAAAGAATCCTAAAGCAATGCAGTCTCGGATGTAAAATCCTCAACCCCAAGAATTTGATTTTGATGTATTTCATTGTGATAGGGAAAGAATCCTAAAGCAATGCAGTCTCGGATGTAAAATCCTCAACCCCAAAGTTTGATTTTGATGTATTTCATTGCGATAGGGAAAGAATCCTAAAGCAATGCATTCTTGGATGTAAAATCCTCAACCCCAAAGTTTGATTTTGATAATATTTCATTCCGATAGGGAAAGAACCTAAAGCAATGCAGTCTCGGATGTAAAATCCTCAACCCCAAGAATTTGATTTTGATGTATTTCATTGCGATAGGGAAAGAATCCTAAAGCAATGCAGTCTCGGATGTAAAATCCTCAACCCCAAAAGTTTGATTTTGATGTATTTCATTGCGATAGGGAAAGAATCCTAAAGCAATGCAATCTCGGATGTAAAATCCTCAACCCCAAAAGTTTGAATTTGATGTATTTCATTGCGATATGGAAAGAATCCTAAAGCAATGCAGTCTCGGATGTAAAATCCTCAACCCCAAAAGTTTGAATTTGATGTATTTTATTGCGATAGGGAAAGAATCCTAAAGCAATGCAGTCTCGGATGTAAAATCCTCAACCCCAAAAGTTTGAATTTTGATGTATTTCATTGCGATAGGGAAAGAATCCTAAAGCAATGCAGTCTCGGATGTAAAATCCTCAACCCCAAAGTTTGATTTTGATGTATTTCATTGCGATAGGGAAAGAACCTAAAGCAATGCAGTCTAGGATGTAAAATCCTCAACCCCAAGAATTTGATTTTGATTGAGATTTTATTTGAGATCTGGAAAGATTGAATTTGAAATTTGATTGAGATTTGATTTGGAATCTGGAAGGTTGAATTTGAAATTTGATTGAGATTTGATTTGGAATCTGGAAAGATTGAATTTGAAATTTGATTGAGATTTGATTTGAGATCTGGAAGGTTGAATTTAAAATTTGATTGAGATTTGATTTGGAATCTGGAAGGTTGAATTTAAAATTTGATTTAAAATTTGTGCTCATTTTGTTTGTCCTTTAACGATTCAAATTTTATTTTATCGTGAACTTGGAGTTCATCATTTTTTATTTAGATTTTTAAGGAAAGTTTTCTTTTATTCTTTTTGTTTCTTTTTTGTTCTTTGTTCGAAGTTCATTTAACTTTAATGGTGTTTCTGAGTCAACTTGCACAAAAGAGGTGAAGGCCAAAAAAGTGACATGGTCACTTTCATTCCAATCATGTTGAAGATACATCATACAACTCGATCTGGAATACATCTCATACAATCCATGTAGACTCAAAACGGACTATGTATGATCTTTGTCGATCTATCCAAAAAAGGTATCCGTCGTAAATCCATGTCCGAATAGTGAGGTACATGGTCAATAACATCACCTTCCAAGCCATCCTCGGCAAGGATGTCGTATGGATGTACGTCGGAGGTGTGATATTTTCCATGTAACTCGCAGCTCGTAAGGCCGGAGGCTTTCTAGCTCCGTGTCCGGCCTGAAGTGGTAAGGTGCTTTCCGTCATCCATCCTTCGAAAGTAACCGAGATCCGCTTCATTGGTACTCCCGGTATGCAATGTTTAGCGACATCCGCTCCGTTGCCCTTCAGTATCATGACGGAACCTACCGGTAATGGTATCTTCACCGGCCATCGAACTCACCCGGGCCTCGCTATCCGGAGGTCGATCCGAACATGATATTACATTCGTTCAGAAAAGAAACTGTGTAGAAAGGTCTGACAAAGTCGTGGTGATCTATGTGTGGGGGTATGCAGTCACCCTTCTTGTAAATGTTAATGATTCAGTTGTTGGGTATGCAATCTGCTGGCAGTACCCTCCATGCTATCATTATTTTTACCATCCTTTTGATGACTAATGGCATTGGATTCACTTGGCCATGACGGAGTATCCCCGGTGGGTTTCCCTTCATGTCTTCTGCGAAGTTGTAGCAGCATCCACATTGTATTGTAATTCTTCCTTTCCCTGGCATCCATCTCCGGGGTTCCGAGTAAGTGTTTTCTCTTAGGCGGCCCGCTCGGCCCATTCTTTTCAAATCCCGGATGCAGTCCACGATTTGTTGTTGTTCGTATTCTGAGAACACGTCTGTATGTAGCTCGAGGCCTTCTAATATATTGATCCTCCTGCCTCTGATTCTCTCGAAGTATTCAAAAGTTTTCTTCTCGACATTTCGCATTCTTTCTAGCTCGTATTCTAGAATAATTTGTAAATGGCGAGGCCTGGTGACGTACTGTGGGATATACGGCTCAATCCCTTCACGTTCTCCTGCATACCTCGGCTCCTCGGGGATGGTGTCCGTCGGGACATCCTCCGGGGTTGCTTCTACAACAAGGTTATGCATTACTGGTGGATTTATCTGGTGGCGTGGTAGCCTTCCTTCTTTTGTTCTCCTTAAGATTTCTCTGGTCTCTTCTGTTATCCTAGGAGCTGGCCTCCTTCCTTCAGGTACCTAGTGAACTGGCGTCCTTGAAGTATATGTACTGGCAGTAGCAACTACCTCGTCGTGCTGGTCCGCTGCTAGTTTAGTTAACATCTTGCAAATACGGCGATTTTTATTTCTTCGCTGAGTTGCTGTGAGAGTAGCTCTTCGTACTTCCTGAGTTTCGTGGGCGCGGCGCCGACAAGCCCGCCCTCCGTCGTAGCGACTACGTACTCGATTCTCTTGTCTTCTTCGAGTGCTTGTTTTCCTTTTCGTCGCTCGGAGTGGTGGCTTGGGCCACCTACTTTCATTATCGTCTCGACCGGCGGCTCCTCTCGATCAATCGGGACCCGGCCACTTTCCTCGTATTACAGGCCTGCTGGTGCGAAGTCTGAGTCAATCTCTATTATCGCTCCATCTTTCACCCTCTTTTCGTCGAGTGCAAGGCTTACGCTACTTCTAAAGTTCAGGACCAACCGCCCGTTCGACATTTCCCTGCGAAAAGACAAGGAAAAGGATCAGGGGCTGTACTAAGAACAAGAACATTAAGAAAATGTTTATTAAAGATAGTTTTTTTATTACTTCTTGTATTTTTAAATTTAACAGGAATGAAGTGGGATAAGATCAGGAAAGAGATTTTGATATGGAAGAGAAAACAAGGAAAACTTTATTATCATGATTTTATT
The DNA here is from genome assembly GCA_022702705.1 of Papilionanthe hookeriana x Papilionanthe teres. Taxonomy (NCBI): domain Eukaryota; kingdom Viridiplantae; phylum Streptophyta; class Magnoliopsida; order Asparagales; family Orchidaceae; genus Papilionanthe; species Papilionanthe hookeriana x Papilionanthe teres. The sequence goes on along the minus strand of CM040426.1, from coordinate 16,166,017 downwards.
TATTTTAGCACATTTTTATTATTTTTGGGTTCGGACCCAGTCATAAGTAATTACTTCGCCCGTGCTTCTAGGGATGAAGAATTCATTCCTTCGAAACATCAGGTAGCGTAATACTTTTTCAAGTATCGTCCATTGATCGGAAGCATATGTCGTTCTCCTTGGCAATTCACTAGCTGGTAGGAGCCTCCTGAGTATACTGCTTCAACTACAAACTGTCCTTCCCAAGTGGGTTCGAATTTTCCTCCTATCTTGCGGTGTGCAAGAATAGGTCTTTTGAGAACAAGAACTAAGTCACCAACTTTGAAGGTTCTCGGGCGGACTCAATCGTCATGGGCTTCGAACCATCTTAGCTTGGTATAGTTCTAAATTCCTGTCGCGCCGCAAGTCTTTTCCTTCCGAGCTTTCCAACTCCTCTAGTCGTAACTTGGCATTCTCTTCCGTCGTGATTTTGTTTGCAACCGCAATTCCGAATGAAGGAAGCTCGGACCTCTAAAGGTAACACTCGCCTCGGACCCATACACCGCAGCGTAAGGTGTGGCTTCGAGTAGGAGTTCGAAGGTTGTCCAGTAGGCCCATAAGGCTTCTAATAACTTCTCGTGCCAATTTCTCTTTTTATCGTCCAAGGTTTTCTTTAAGATTTGAACGAGAGTTTTATTAAAAGCCTCGACCAGTGCCGTTTGCTCTTGGGTAGTAAATTGTTGAATATCGCCGCCGATTCCGTGTCTCCCGACAAAATTGTTGAATTGTGTGCTTCGAATGCCGACCCATTATCCGAGATGATCCGCGTGGCACTCCGAAACGGTAGACAACTTGGTTTTCGAAAACCGCAGCACGTGGTGTGCTTTCACTTCTCCGAGTGGAACCGCCTCGCCCACTTGGAAAAGTAATCTGTAGCCGCAAGAATGAAGCGATGTCTTTTCGAAGATGGTGGTTCTATTGGACCCACTATATCCGTACCCCAACATTCAAATGGCCACGATGCAATTGTCGGATGTAACACATTTGGAGGTTGGTGTGGAACCACTCCGTGCACTTGGCATTGGTGACAGCTCTTGGTGATTTTCGTGCGGTCGGTCATCATCGAGGGCCGTAGTACCCTAATCTTTTAATTTTCATTTTCATCTTCGGACCCGACCGGTGAGCGCCACGGAGACCCGAATGCACCTCTTTAACAATTTCACGGGCCTCGGACCCTCTTAGGCACCTTAGCCACATTTGATCGAAAGACCTTCCGTATAACGTGTTGTTTATTAATGCGTAGGACGGAGTTCTTTCTTGATCCGATGGGCTAGCGACCTATCGTCCGGTAGTTTTCCTGTTTGCGGGTAGTCTATTAATGGTCGTCGCCAATCTTCCGTGTTTTCTCGTCATCGTTGCAACCGATTCTTCTTCTTTTTCGATTTGTGTATTGTGTCTATGTCGAGCCGTGATAGGACCCGACGTCCGTGAACCGACACATCCACCGATTCATCTTGCAAGCGGGCAAATTCTTTTGCGAGGCGAGCTAAGGCATCCGCTAAAGCATTTTCTTTCTCGGGAATTTTGTAGATTGTCACATTTGGAATCTGTTCCAACAATCGTATGGCATACTCGGAAGTATTGCTCGAGTCTTGGTTTTAAAATTCCGTATCGTCCGGCGATCCGTTGAATGATTAATCGTGAATCCCCGTAGATGTTGATGTCTCGTTATCCCCATTTGAATAGTTAATTCCAGTCCCGTTATCGAGGGCTTCGTATTTTGCTTCGTTGTTCGTACACGGCTCCGTCAAGTGGTAGAAGTATCTTAACATCCCCCGCTCCGGTGTTATAAAGATTAATCCGATCCCCGCCTACAGGCACTATCACTTGCGATTCTTCATCTTTGTATGCCGATGATGCTCCGTCGAAATATAATTCCCAACGTCGATCATCGTGGTCTTCTAGGCTCATTATTTGTTCATCCGGCAAATCGTTATTGAGAGGAGATTCCGCCGCAAAGGGTGTGCTGCTAGGAAGTCTCGCTAAGACTTGTCCCTTTACGGCACGAAGAGGCACGAAAGTTATATCGAATTGCAATAATATCATCGACCATCCGGCAAGTCCGCGGAAAGCATCGGACGAGTCATCAAGTATCGCAATGGATTAAATTTCGAGATCGAGTTGACCTTATGAGAAAGCATGTAGTGCCCGAGCTTTCGAGCGGCAAAGATCGGGGCCAAATAGTGCTTTTCGATTGCGGGATACCTTATTTCCATCGGAAGTAAACGACGGCTTAGGTAGTAAAGAGCATTTTCTTTACCCTCATCATCGACTCGGCTAACGTGGCTCCGAGAGAGTCGTCTAAAGCCGCGGTATAAAGTATCGACGGTCCTAACCGAGACCTAGGGCTGCTAAGACAGGAGGTGTCATTAAATATTGTTTAATGTCCTCGAAGGCCTTCTGGTATTTCTCTTCCCAAATAAATTTGGCGTCCTTTTTAACTAATGTCGAGAAAGGCTGACACCTACCTGACAAGTTCGAGATAAAGCGTCGAAGATATGCTAGCTTCCCTTGAAAAGATCGTAGTTGTTTTAAGGTTTTGGGAGGCGGCATTTCTAAGATAGCTTTAATCTTTTCCGGGTCGATTTTAATTACACGATGTCGGACAACGAATCCTAAGAATTTCCCGGAGGTGACGTCGAAGGCACATTTTAAGGGATTCATCTTAAGGTTAAATTTTCTTAATCGTTCGAAAATAATTCTCAAATCATACAGGTGGTTTTCCTTTACTTTGCTTTTGATGACCACATCGTCCACCTAGCATTCGACTTGATTGTGGATAAGATCATCAAAAATTCTTGTCATCGCTCTCTGGTATGTTGCTCCTGCATTTTTCAGTCCGAATGGCATCACTGTGTAGAAGTATACTCCGATCGGTGTTCTGAATGCTGTAAGTTTTTCATCTTCTGGAGCCATTTTTATCTGGTTGTATCCTGAAGATCCATCCATGAATGAGAATATTTCATGTGTCGAAGCAATGTCGATCATTAATTCTGGGATTGGTAGAGGGAATTCATCCTTTGGACATGCCTTGTTTCAATCTCTGAAATCCACACAAATTCTGATCCGACCATTCTTCTTCTAACCGGTACCACATCGGCTAACCAAGTCGGGTATTGTTCTTCACGGACAAATTTAGCGTCTATTAGCTTTTTAACTTCAGCTATGACTTGTTGTTCGATTTCGGGACGCATTCGTCTCGGACCTCGTCGGACGGACGTAGGATCCACTCCTAGCTTATGGACTGCGACCTCCGGAGCTAACTCGGCATCTCATCGTAGCTCCAAGCAAAACAGTCTTTAAATTCCATTAATAACTTGATTATTTCTTCGGAATCTTCTTTATTGAGTAAGGAGCTAACAAAGGTAGGTCTAGGCTCTTCGCTAGTACCTAAGTTAACTTCCGTTAACTCATCTATTGTAGATTTAATCTCTTCTTCGAATTCTGGTGGAGCGTCTCCAATTTGTAAATCTTCAAATTCTTCTCGTAGTTTTCATGCGCTTTCATTAGACTCGCAAGTGACAACCAAGAAAAATTCAGTATCGTCAACTGATCCTACTGTGCCGAATCTGAAACCATGCTTTGAATTGGGTGGACGACCGGAGTTATTCCATAAATTTTCAAAACATTGTGATTGACCTTTTATCCATTGTCGAGGTAAGAAACCACGCTGAATTAAATATTGAACACAGGGAGAGTACCACTCAAAAGGTAATTCCATTAATTCTGATGAAGTGACATCTTCAAATTGTACATTATTTTCGGCTTTGGAGGAAGGAGCACCACGGTAGAATTTGATTGGCTTTGCACCGCCGCTACGTACCTCTTTGACCACCATACCCTCGATCTTATTAGAATGGATCGGGGTCAGGGTCATAGTATGTACATAGTGGTTAATCTTCTCGTACATCGATTTATATTCTTCATTCTTTTCATCTTCGAGCGAGATCCTGAATTGCGGCTTCTTCTGACTTATTGTCACTGCTTCTTGCTTGATTTCTCTTTCTTCTTCAGAACTATCTCCCCAATCAACATTGATGGTTGGTTTCCTCTGTCCAACTGTCCTAACGTCTCTCCCACGACCTCGTCCCCGGCCTCGACCTCGGATGCGAGTTGTGGAGAAATCTTCACCATCTCGCCGTAAGGGAGTGGTGAGTGACTGTTGGACTAGAACTTCAGGTTCTTCGTCATCCCGAATTTCCTTTGCTTCATTCGTTATGGTATCTCTGGAGAAGATTGTTTTCTTCGGAGGTGCATAATAAGCCGCATCTTCATGGATTCCAATTTCATGTACGGAGAATGGTTGTAAGTCACCTTTGATGCACTCGTTCCCCTCCATCGTAGTATTTGATGCACCGATGTAGAGATGATGGTTCCATCCGGTTTTCATGTATCCATGGTCGGCCCAGGAGAGCGTTGAACGACGTTTCTGAACCAATTATGTGAAATTTTGCGGTTGTCTTTGCTAAGTCACCGGTCTTCATTAGTAGTGTTATTGATCCGAGGGCTCTTTCTCCTTTCTGGTTGAATCCTCTTAATAACATTTTGTCTGCTTCAAGCTCGCGAGCATCAATTTCAAAGTATGCTAGCGTTCGAAGATTCATTATATTGATTGATGCTCCTGGATCCACCAATACTCTGGAGAGTGTAAACTTTCCAATTGTAATTGAAATGTACAACGGTCGGTTGTGGTCTGTTGTCCCAAGTAGTAGATCATTGTCCGTGAAGGTGACACCTCGCTGTTCCTTTAACGAACAAACCTCATCTAAGGAATCTCCGGCCATTTGAGCTAAGCAAATTTACGGATCAAGTAAGGCCTTGATCAGAGCTTCTCTCATCTCCTTTGATAAGATGAGAGCGTCGTAGATGCTCGGCTTGGTCGGTAGTTTCCTAAGATGGGCTAGCACGTTGTAGTCCACTTTATTTTCATGAGTCTCGGCTTCTTCCCGAATGGGTATTTCTTCGTCGGGGTTGATTCTTCTTGAACAACCACCCGCTTTCCTTTGTCCTTTGAACCCATTCTCGGAGGTAGAACTCTTCCACTTCTCAAGTTAACTTCGTAATTTCTTCGACTCTAGTATTGAGTTTGTCGGTGTTTCCTCCCGAATCGGAATGACGAGTTCTTCCGGATTAGCTTCGCAGTCCGAAGGCTCTAACTCTATTGTGACTCGGAGCTCCTCGAAACTCGCAAATAGATTCGTTGCTTGTTGAACTCTCGTAGCCTCCTTGATGGATGTCTTCTTCGTCATTGTGATCGTCGAGATTGTGTATGATTTGAGAATTGTCATTTGTATCGAAATCGATGTCCGGATTGTCGCTAGTTACGTAATCGTTAGAAACAGTCAAAACGTAGCCAACGCCGTAACCCTTATCATTATAAGATCCCACCGGAGTGAGCAAATAATCATACAGAGTCAGAGGTTCGAGGGATTTCTCCCCCGAATCGGAAACAACTATCCTAGGATAAGCAGCCCCTAGTCTAGCCTTAGGAGCCTCGGTTTTCTCTTCTTCGTCGATTTTCTTCTTCTCTTCAATTGTCTCTTGTTGAGGTGGTTCTTCTATCGCAAGTGATAGTGTCGACTTAACAGGTTTCGAACTCTGAATTGAGGCTCGCACCGAAGCGGTTTGGATGTGATCCAAAATCTTTTTCGAAGACCCTGTCCAAGCGGTAGCCCATCCATCATCAGTCTCATAGGGGTCTATCGGCACAATGAGATCCGTCGAGATAACATTGACAAAACCTCCTTTATGGGGTTCCTTCATGTACTCCTTCGGGATCGTTATATTCCCTTTTCGAAGATTGTCGTTGAGCCAACTTTTGAAGGTAATACAATCTTTGGTAAGGGCAAAAGTTGGGATCACCTTTCTTGTCAACTTCTTCTGGTCTCTTAGGCTCTGGCAGTTGGAAATCTGGAGTCTTCATCAGACTGCGGAACATTTTCGGCACCGCCTCATTCTTGAACGGATACTCCTCGCTCGAAGCTCCCTTAATGTACGTTGCGGACGAGGCGGTTGTTCATACTCGTTGAGATGACCGATAGCTGGGTCGGGGTTCGCTGGTAACTCGTTGAGGTTGTTGCGACCGTTCGAGGGTATTTATATCGGCCGCTTGCCTTTATCGACAGCTGCGACGATCCCGGACTTCTTTTCAAAAGTTTTCACGGGCTTCGTTTGTCCGTTTTGTCGGTGAAACTTAATTGCTTCGCCTCCTCTTGCAAGCTTCCGGCCTTGCTTAACAACTTCTCGAAAGTCTTAATAGTAAATCCCTCGAGGAGAAGTGTTATCGGGCCATGAATGCTCTTCGATAAAATGCCGATCGCATGTTGTTTTTGTTGCTGTGGCTCACACTTCATACTTAGGTTCCTCCATCGAAGTATGTAGTCCACCAAGGTTTCGTTTGGTTTCTGCTTCTCTACCACTAAATCACCTATAGTGATGTGGTGCTGAGCTCCGGCAAATCGCTTGATGAAGAGGTTCTCTAGTTCCGAAAATGTCTTCACCGAACCGTTCGGTAATTCCGCATACCAATCAAAGGCGATCCCCGATAGTCGTCGACAAATTGTCTGAAGAGTAAGGCATCACTTCCGCCGGCATTGCAACAACTGGCACGAAAATGTGCAACATGCTGCCGAGGGTTTCCGGTTCCATCAAAGGTCTTGAACAGAGGTGGTACAAAGCCTTTCGGATATTGGACAGCGTCAAATTCCTTGGGGTAAGGCCTACCCGTCCGAATGGATGTCCCGCTCTTTGATTGTGCCAAGGCTTCTCGCACCTGTTGTTCCACCATATTCTTAATATCCTTTTCCGGAATCATGCTTTGTCTTGCATCTTTCTTTAACTGATCATCCCCGTTGACGGACGTAATCTCCTTTCCTCCGTCTACAATGTGAATGACTTCTGGTGGTGTTTCTCTTTGGGGTTGAACCTGACTCTGGAGAGTGGCTAGGGCTACAACCATCTCTTCCATCCTTTTTGCCATTTAGGCGATTGTATCATCTTTCTCTTGAAGCTGCCTCCTCATTACTTCCGGCTCCTCTCTTTCTGTGGCTGCAGGAGCACCTTGTGAAGCTGACGAAGCTCGTGTTTCAACCATGTTAATTTCTCGCATATTCATCATCCATGAACTCCGACGAGTCAACTTCATCTCTGAATTTCTCTTCTCTTTCCCTTGCTAATCGCCGAATATCGGCTCTTAGCTTTTCCATAGCATCTTCTATTGGTCTTTTCCGTACATCCTTGCAGCTTTCATGTGATAACCGTCGGGTTTCTTTCTCATGAGTCCCCTTCATCGCGGTAGCGCTTTCTTCGGACTCAAGTCTCCCGACGAGACTTTCTTTCTCGAGTTGTTGTTTTAATCTTAATTGTCCGGGTAGTGGGACGCCATACCATCCTCCTAGCGACGGTAGGTCCGGGACCGGATGGTCATCGACCAAATGCTAGAAGGTGGTATCCTCCCTAATTTGTAGTCCCGAAACAACGACGAGCGGACTAGCTTTCATTCTCTTATTCGGCTTTTCCGCAGCGATAGCGAGTTCTACTAGCGGCCCAAGACGGGACTTGGCTGGCACCCGCCCTATCCTTCTTAAAATCTCTGACACAGGGAATTTTTCTTTCTATGCTAACTTCTCTATCAAGGTTTGCAGTCGAGCAAATGGCGTAATTCTAGCCCTTTTCTTACGGCTATTGTTGTAATATACGGGATGAGGCAATGCGGCAGCAATCTTGCGAACATTTTCTTCATCCTCTGCTGCGGAGAGGGGATGGAACCTGCTTCCTCCCAAAAGTGGTATGTATTCAGGCAGCGGTGTATACTCGGGCAGTTCTGGGATTTCTTCTAGGAAAACAACTTCAGCGGCTCTGGCTTCTCTAGAAATCCTTCTACTTCTGTTCCTTCTCTGAGTCCGTGTCAGCGATGGAATTCTCGAGCTGGACCCGATTTCAAAACGTGAAGGTTTCACGAGAAGATCCGTACCCTCCACGGTAACGGGTTCATCGTAGTTCGAATTTCCTTTCCCTTTAGTTCGCGAAGCCGGGGTAGGTGCGATGACAACTAGACCGGTGGGGGTAGCAACAACGGTCCTTCTGCGGACAAGCAGTACTTCTCTCAGTTGGAATCTTTGCAGAGGAGGGAATTCATGAGTTGACTTCGAGGTTAAACTCAATCAACGGCTTCTCGCTTCGATACTTCGCTTGTGAGTGAAAAGAGAGTGACGTCGG
>CM040426.1:15889323-16157282 GCA_022702705.1 Papilionanthe hookeriana x Papilionanthe teres | reverse complement strand
CAAAGGTAGGTCTAGGCTCTTCTCTAGTACCTAAGTTAACTTTCGTTAGTTCATCTATTGTAGATTTAATCTCTTCTTCGAATTCTGGTGGAGCGTCTCCAATTTGTAAATCTTCGAGTTCGTCTGTAGTTTCCATGCAGTTTTCATTAGATTCGTAAGTGACAACCAAGCAAAATTCAGTATCGTCAACTGATTCTATTGTGCCAAATCCGAGTCCATACTTTGAATTGGGTGGACGACCGGAATTATTCCATAATTTTTCAAAACGTTGTGATTGACCTTTTGTCCATTGTCGAGGTAAGAAACCACGTTGAATTAAATTTTGAACACATGGAGAGTACCACTCAAAAGGTAATTCCATTAATTCTGATGAAGTGACATCTTCAAATTGTACATTATTTTCAGTTTTGGAGGAAGAAGCACCACGGTAGAATTTGATTGGCCTTGCACCGTCGTTACGTACCTCTTTGACCACCATACCCTCGATCTTGCTCGACTGGATCGGGGTTAGGGTCATAGTATGTACGTAGTGGTTAATCTTCTCGTACATTGATTTGTATTCTTCGTTCTTCTCATCTTCGAGAGAGATCTTGAATTGCGGCTTCTTCTGACTTATTGTCGCTACTTCTTGTTTGATTTCTTTTTCTTCTTCAGAACTATCTTCCCAATCAACATTGATGACTGGTTTCCTCTCGTCCAACTGTCCTAACGTCTCTACCACGACTTCGTCCCCGGCCTCGACCTCGGATGCGAGTTGTGGAGAAACCTTCACCATCTCGCCGGAAGGGAGTGGTGAGTGATCGTTGGACTAGAACTTCGAGTTCTTCGTTGTCCTGAACTTTCTTTGCTTCATTTGTTACGGTATCTCTGGAGAAGATTGTTTTCTTTGACGGTGCATAATAAGCTGCGTCTTCATGGATTCCAATCTCATGTACGGAGAATGGTTGTAAGTCACCTTTGATGCACTGTTCCCCTCCATCGTAGTATTTATTGCACCGATGTAGAGATGATGGTACCATCCTGTTTTCATGTATCCATGGTCGGCCCAGTAGAGCGTTGAACGACGTTTCTGAATCAGTTATGTGAAATTTTGCGGTTTTCTTTGCTAAGTCACCGGTCTTCATTAGTAGCGTTATTGACCCGAGGGCTCTTTCTCCTTTCTGGTTGAATCCTCTTAATAACATTTTGTCGGCCTCGAGCTCACGAGCATCAATTTCCAAGTATGCTAGTGTTCGAAGACTCATTATATTGATTGATGCTCCTGGATCCACCAATACTGCGGAGAGCGTAAACTTCCCGATTGTAACCGAAATGTACAACGGTCGGTTGTGATCTGCTCGTCCCAAGTAGTAGGTCACTTGTCCGTGAAGGTAATGCCTCGCTGTTCTTTTAACGAGCAAACCTCATCTAAGGAATCTCCGGCCATTTGAGCTAAGCAAATTTCCGGATCAAGTAAGGCCTTGATCAGAGCTTCTCTCATCTCCTTTGATAAGATGAGAGCGTTGTAAATGCTCAGTTTGGCCGGTAGTTTCCTAAGATGGGCTAGCACGTTGTAGTCCACTTTATTTCCATGTGTCTCGACTTCTTCTCGAATGGGTATTTCTTCTGCTGGGGTTGGTTCTTCTTGAACAACCACCTGCTTTCCTTTGTCTTTCGGACCTATTCTTGGAGGTAGAACTCTTCCACTTCTTAAGTTGACTTCTGTAATTTCTTCTGAATTTAGTGTTGAGTTTGCCGGTGTCTCCTCCTGAATCGGAATGACAGGCTCTTCCGGATTATCTTCAGAATCTGAAGGCTCTAACTCTATCGTGACTGGAGCTCCTCGAAACTCACAGATAGATCCGTTGCTTGTTGAACTCTCGTAGCCTCCTTGATGGATGTCTTCTTCGTTATTTTGATCGTCGAGATCGTGTATGATTTGAGAATTGTCGTTGGTATCGAAATCGATGTCCGGATTGTCGCTAGTTACGTAATCGTTAGAAACGATCAAAACGTAGCCAACACCATCACCCTTATCATTATATGATCCCACCGAAGTGAGCGGATAATCATACAAAATCGGAGGTTCGAGGGATTTCTCCCCGAATCGGAAACAACTATCCTAGGATAAGCGGCCCCTAGTCTAGCCTTAGGAGTCTCGGTCCTCTCTTCTTCGTCGATTTTCTTCTTCTCTTCAATCGTCTCCTGTTGAGGTGGTTCTTTTATCGCAAGTGATAGTACCGGCTTAACAGGTCTCGAACTCTGAATTGAAGCTCGCACCGAGGCGGTTCGGATGCTGTCTAAAATCTTTTTCGAAGACCTCGTCCAGGAGGTAGTCAATCCATCGTCAGTCGTATAGGGATCTATCGGAATGATGGGATCAGTTGAGATAACATTGACGGAACCTCCTTTCTGGGGTTCCTTCATGTACTCCTTAGGGACTGTTATATTTCCTTTCCGAAGGTTGTCGTTGAGCCAACTTTTAAAGGTAATGCAATCTTCTATCTTGTGCCCAAGCATCCGGTGGTAGGGGCAAAAGTTGGGATCACCGTTCTTGTTGACTTCCTCTCGGTCTTTTAGGCTCGGCAGCTGGAAATCCGGAGTCTTCATCGGACTACGGAACATTTTCGGTACTTGCTTCATTCTTGAACGGATATTCTCTCGCTCGAAGTTCCCTTAATGTACGTTGAGGACAAGACGGTTGTTCATACTGCGGAGACGACTGATAGCTGGACCGGGGTTGTTGGTAATTCTGTTGTGGTTGCTGCGGCCATTCTGGTGGTATTTGCATCGGTTGCTTGCCTTTGTCAACTACTGCAACGATCCCGGATTTCTTTTCGAAGGTCTTCACCGGCTTCTGCTTGTCTGTCTTGTCGGCGAAACTTAATTGCTTCGCCTCTTCTTGCAAGCTTCCGGCCTTGCTTAACAACTTCTCGAAAGTCTTAATAGTGAATCCTTTGAGGAGAAGTGCTATCGGGCCATGAATGCTTTTAAGCAAGATGCCAACTGCATGTTGTTCTTGCAGTTGTGGTTCACACTTCATGCTTAAGTTCCTCCATCGAAGTATGTAATCCACCAAAGTTTCATTCGACCTTTGTTTCTCTACCACTAAATCACCTATAGTGATGTGGTGCTGAGCTCCGGCGAATCGCTTAATGAAGAGGTTCTCTAGCTCTGAGAACGTCTTCACCGAACCATTTGGTAATTCCGCATACCGGTCGAAGGCGATTCTCGACGGACTCTTGACGAACTCGTCGGAAGAGTAATGCATCACTCCCGCCGCATTACAACAAGCGGCACGAAAGTGTGCAACATGCTCGTCGGGGTTCCCGGTTCCGTCGAAGGTCTTGAACGGAGGTGGTACAAAGCCTTTCGGGTATTGGACAGCGTCGAATTCTTCCGGGTAAGGTCTACCCGTCCGAATGGATGTCCCGCTCTTCGATTGTGCTAAGGCTTCTCGCACTCGCTGTTCCACCAAGTTCTTGATATCCTTTTCGGGGATCATACTTTGTGTTGTATCCTTTTCACTGGTCATCCCCATTGACGGATGTAATCTCCTTTCCTCCGTCTACAATGTGAATGACCTGCGGGGGTGTCTCTCTATGTGGTTGTACTTGACTGCGGAGAGTGGCCGGAGCTACGGCCATCTCTTCCATCCTTTTCTCCATTTGAGCGATCGTGTCGTCTTTTTCCCGAAGCCGCCTTCTCATCGGTTACGGCTCCTCTCTTCTGCGGCTGCAGGGAGCACCTTGCGAAGCTGATGAAGCTCGTGTCTCAACCATATTGATTTCTGCATATTCGTCGTCCATGAATTCCGATGAATCGATCTCATCTCCGAACTTTTCTTCTCTTTCTTTTGCCAACCGTCGGATATCGGTTCTCAACTTTTCCATGGCATCTTCTAGCGGGGCTTTACGTGTATCTTTGCGGTTGTCATGCGATAGGCTGCCGGGTCCCTTTTTCACGAGTCCCCTTTATCGCGGTAGCACTTTCTTCGATTCCGGCCTCCTGGCGAGATTTTCTTTCTCGGGCTGCTTGTTTCAATCTTAGCGCCCGATAGTGGGACGCCATACCATCCTTCTAGCGGCGGAAGGTCTAGGACCGGATGGTCCGTCGGCCAAATGCTTCGGAAGGTGGTATCCTCCCTAATCCGTAATCCCGAGACTACGACGGGCGGGCTAGCCTTCATTCTTTTACTTGGCTTTTCCGTCATGACGGCGGGCTCTACTCGGGGCCCAAGACGGGATTTGACTGGCACCCGCCCTATCCTTCGTAGAATCTCCGATACGGGTCAGTTTTCCTTCTTTGCTAACTTTTCTACCAAAGTTTGCAGTCGAGCAAACGGCGTAGTTCTAGTTCTTTTCTTGCGGCTATCGTTGTAATATGCGGGCCGAGGTAATGTGGCAGCAATCTTGCGAACATTCTCCTCATCCTCTTCGGCGGAGAGGGGATGGAACCTGCTTCCTCCCAAAAGTGGTATGTAGTCAGGCAGCGGTGTATATTCTGGTAGCGGTGTATATTCTGGCAGCTCTGGAATTTCCTCTAGGAAGGCAATTTTAGCAGCTCTGGCTTCTCTGACGATCCTTCTACTTCTGTTTCTTCTTTGGGTCCTTGTCAGTGACAGAATCTTTGAACTGGACCCGATTTCGAAAACGAAGGTCTTACGGAAGTTCCGTACCCACCACGGTAACAGGTTTACCATAGTTCCGGATTTCTTTCCCCTTTGATTTGGCGAAGTCGGGGTAGGTGCGAAACAACTAGACCGAGAGGGGTAGTAAGAACGGTCCTCCTGCGGACGGCGTACTCCTCCTAGTCGGGATCCTTTGCGGGGAGGAAACTCTTGGGTCGACCTAAGGTCGAACTCGACGGCGGTTCCTCAGCTTTAGATACCTTGTTCGTCAGTGCAAAGAGGGAGACGTCGGTGACCTTGACATTCGTGTTTTCAAATCCTTGTCCAAATCGGATGATCCTATTGTCGGGCAGCTCATCCTTATAGACAGCGAAGTCCAGTCCATTGGTGAAGGAGAAAATCAGCTTCGGGGCTTCCATTTCGCAGGGTAGATTCCGGTTGTCGATCCCAAGTTATGCTTCTTTTCTTTAGGGCGAAAAGAAAGGAATTGAAAAGAGTCCGAACTCATTCTTGTTCATGTATTTATAAGAAGGAATCATTCGTTAAAAGAATCATTTATTAGAGGGTTCGTTTATTTAGAACGGAATGTTCAAAGGTGTAGAGAAGGTAAGGAATCCGATTCAGAGTTCGAAAGGAAAAGAAAGTCTTATGCAAGACTTCTCGACTCGAAGGATCACTCCTAAACTAACACCTATTGGGGGTCCACCCCACCTCAAAATGAGGTAAAAGGATCTCGGAACCTCTCTGTTTATGGGTGTCTAAACGATGGCTCCTAAATCCGAGAGAATGTTGGCTATACTTGTTCAAGGTAGAAATGAACATAGCATCCCAACGGAAAGAAGGGTAGTTTGACCCATTAGGGACATGGATACACTACCGATTTTTGAAAGCAGAATTATCTGATTATAATGGAGAGAGGAATTGTCCCCAGCGGAGTCGCCAGAAATCTGTCGGCATATTTTTTAGGTCGGTGTGTTGTGTTTTGAAGAGGGGTCGCCTACAGAAATTGTCGGCGAATTGTTAATTTAGTTTAAATAAATAATTTTGGAAAGTAGTATTTGATTTTGAAAATAATTTTAAATTTGAAAATTTTAAGATATGAAATTAAACCGATCTCACATTCCAAATAGTTTATATAAACGAGCACCTCACCACAAACCGTGTATCTATCCCTAAAGATAGACACACTGCTTGACGGTGGGGCTCGATTAAATAAACTAGAAGATTTGTGACATCCGTTTGGTCTGCGAACCAATTTTATAAGCCGACAAAATTCCCACGCTTAATATGAAAACATTAAACGGGGTTTATATTACTCGGGTTCTTTAAAATTCCCTATAAGGGCAAGCCCTTATAGTTAATTACATCTTAAGTGACGGGAATCACCTAAGAAAACTCTCGATAATAATCAATAATTCGCTCTCAAGTATTTCAAAGTTTAAGTTTTCAAAGGATTGAATTTTGGAATTTCGATAAGGAATGGATCAAGTTTGGAACATTTTGTTTTGGGAATCCAAAGGAAGAAAAGTAGAAGAAATCACAGATTCGAAGCGAACTTCGGTAATTTCCCGACTATCCTATTGTTTGGCTTGGATTTAGGAAAGTCCTAATATTTATTTAAATGTTTTGATTTTGCCAATTTTAGTTAATTAGGACTTATATTTATATGATAGAATCATACAAATAGCCTTGAAGATGTGAGGGTTTATGTCGTACCCAAACGACTACCTCGGAATCCTAAGACCGGTTAGGGCTTAATTTGCAATGCAAGTGCTTAACGAAGAGGTTGAGGATTTATGTTGCACTAGGCAAAATACCTCGAAATCCTATGGCTTGATTATTTAATTCTAGGAAAGTTTCTGTGAAGTAGACTCGGGTTTTCGCGATGACGATGGCCGTGCTCGCCCACCATGCTCCGAGCTCCTTGTTGTTGCGGAGGTTTAGTTTTAGAAGTCATAAATCGGGGGTGAGAAAAGTGTTTTGGTTTAGAGAAGATCTTAATTTCCAAGTGTTTTTTACGTTTTAATTAAAACAAATCTTAAAGTTGATTATAACGACACCGGTTAAGATCCCACGGTTCCATCCTTCCGGCATCATTATTTTTATCGGATTCACTTAGTCCGGATGAATTTGCTAAACTCAACCGAATGAGTTCCACACTTTCATTTAGACCGTGGGAAATCCAGTTAGCAACACGTAGGTTACATCATCCGAGGTATTCCCGATCATCCAACGGGACGTTTTAATTTAATTGTAATTGTAGTTTTGTGTTTCGTTTGTGATTAAATTTTGAGTTGTTTTATATTTTGAAATGTTGTGGCGGTGAATTTTATCTTGCAATGACTTTTAACTTAGTTTTGGTTTCAGCTTTAGGGGCTATCCTAAAGGTGTGAGTTTTCATGCAACAGTTGTTTATCATGCAAGAAAAGTAAGCGCAATGCAGTTAAATAAATTGCAATAATGTAAATTGCAAGAAAGTAAATTGCAATAAAATAAAAGCGTACCTGGAGGGTCTTCCCGTCATCCCAAGCTGCACTTAAAACATAATTAGAATATTTAAGCAAGTTCCTAGGTAAAGCTAAGGGAAGGGTTATGGTTTTCTACCAAATTCCTAATCCTATAGCTAGTCATTTCCTATGACGTCTAGGTTCTTTGTGTTTTTGTTTGAAGACGATTTTCTTCATCAAAGAATAATTAAATTCAATTGTTCTTATAAATGTCTTATCATATTGAGGAAGTGCTTAAGAAGAATCTTAAACATCTTTTCAATATTTCTAGGATTGTTTTAAGTCCAAATGGGTTTAATTATACAAATGAATTAATCGTCCGAGAATTCAAGTTTTGTTGTTATCTTGCTCGGTGAACTAGGACATTTGAATATCCTATAAGTGAAGTAACATTTCATTTAATGTTCTGTTTAGGAGTTATGATAACTAAAACTTTTGAGGGTAAATTAGTATCCAAATGATTTGATTTAAATTAAAGGGTTTAAATTTGGAATAGTGTTCAAGTTGATTTATATTTAATTTCTTTCTGTTTTAGGTGTTGTTATTTAATTCAATTTAATTTTAATTTAATTTAATTGAGTTTTAATTTTAATTTAATTTAATTCAATTTAGTTTGATTTGATGTTAAATTAATTTAATTTGATTTGATTTAATTTTAATTTAATTTGATTTGATTTAATTTAATTTAATTTAATTTAATTTAATTTAATTTAATTTAAAATTTTATTTTATTTAATTTAATTTAACTTAATTTAATTTAATTTGTTCATTTGATTTAATTTTAATTTGATTTAATTTATTCATTCAATTTAATTTAATTTGTTTATTTAATTTAATTTAATTTAATCTTTAATTTAATTCAACTTTTAATTTTAATTTAATTTGATTTAATTTAATTTAATTTAATTTACTTAATTTAATTTAATTTTTAATTTAATTTTATTTTTTAATTTTAATTGAAATTTTAAAAGAGTTTAATAATTTAATTTTAGTTTAATGATTAAGTCTTTTAATATTTTGAATTTGAGTTATCATTTTAATTAAGAATTAAACATTAATGAAATAATTAATTTAGGGATTTTTAAATTAAAGAATAAATCTCTTCCTAATAATATCCCTATTTTAATAATTTCAATTTTATTATTCTTCCAAATTTAATCAATTATTTAATTAAAGTTTAATCATTTTAAATTGCTTAATGGGTTTCTACCCTTTAATTATTTAAATTTCAATCATCCAAATCAGATTAGGATCAAATATTTTACTTGTTAATTTTTTTATTAAACCTAAAGTTTTAATTAAGGGTTAAAATTTTAATTACCATTTTACCCTTTAAGCTTAATAATTTCATAACTCACTAAATTGAACTCAAATAAACTTGAAATTTTTATGTGACTTCACTCATATGTTAATAAAGACATGAGAGGAGAAAATGTGATTTTTCTATATTTAATTTATTTATATAATTATTTTTGGTAGAAAATAGAGATTTTAAAGGAAAATTTAATAACATGACCAAGGGAAAGTTTATGTCCTTAAGAAAATTAGGGGATATTCCTAATGACTAGAGGACCACTTGGACCAATTTTAGTGATTTATTGAATTATATTATTTTTATTATAATTATTTTAAGTTTTGGAGTATTAATTAATTTAAAAATAAAATAAATGTTGAAAAATGAATTTTATATTTTTCAAAAATCTCTCTGATATCAAGGAAATCAGAGAATCAAATTTTACAATTTTCTGATTTTTCTATGATTTATTATAATTATTTTAGTGAAAATGCTAGAAAATACATTTTTTTAAATTTTAAAATTACCCTAGGGCTTTAAAATTTAATATTTCACTAAATAGACCTAAGAAAAATATGGGATTTGTTCCTAAGTGATTAAAATTCAAAATGTGATATTTTGGTGAATTTTATTATTTTTGTGATTTTTATTATTTTTTAATTATTAAAAATATTAAAATATTATTAAAAATCAACTTTTTTAGAAAATTGAAATTTTAATTTTCTTAAATTCCCCTGATATTAGAGAAGCTCCAAAACCAATTTGCTGAATTTTTGAAAAGTATTTTGAAAGTTATGAATTTTTAAAGTTTAAAATGACTAAGTGGCTTAATCAACCCAATTAGTAGGGCTAACCAAGTCCAATTGACCTCAAATTTTTATGGTGGGTTCCTCTGATCCTGAAGGTCAGTGGAGAATTGATTTCAAGTCAATTTGATGTATGGTTAGCTCTAATTAATTAGAGATCCATTTTGGGTGTTTAAGCCAATTAGGGTTGTTTTAGATAAACTAACTCAAAACCTATTTTTCCTAGGGTTCTCTGGTCATAAGGAACACCACCAAATTTTCCTAGAATTTATTTCACAACATTCTATTTATTGGAATTAAAATACTCAAAACAGTAACATGAACTTGAAAAATCAATAACTCTTCATAGGGATGGCCTCTGACTTTGGAAAATTCAGGGAATGTTCCCAAATTCAGAGGCTTTAAAAGCCCTATGGTCTCATGCCATGGTGAATTGTATACATGCATGGAGAATTAAAAGTATGCAGAGAGTAAAAAAATTATAAAAAATAAAATACTTGATGAAATTAAATGATTTCTTTTCCACATTATTCTTCTCTGTTCGCTGAGCAAGAGGGTATTTTTATTTTATTTTTCTGATTTTTCTACACAAAGTTATGAATTTTTGAAGTTTAGGGAATTAAATAAATAAAAAAATACCCTAATTTTCTATTTATCCATGCGGCGCCGCGTCAACCTCGGCAGCTCCGAAACGCCGCGTGGCGCGCTCCCATTCGACACAGCCATCTGAGTCAGCGCTTCCGGGGCCCGCTGTATCGCTCCGTCTCCTGGTCCGATGCCATCTGAGCCGTCCGCCCGCGCGTGTATTGAATGGACGGCATCCGTTCATCGTCCCCGAGCGTCCTCACCCGAGAGCCGTCCACACTAAATCCCTAAGATCTCACTCGATACTCAATGGATTTTCATGTTCTTATGCTCTATGGATTCGTCTTGAAGAGACGAACACATCTATACGGTTATCATGCATTGAAATTAAAGCATTCAAAATGGAGAATCTCCAGAAGCTCGGGATGAAGAATTAGTTCATACCTTTGCTCAAAGAAGTGTGGCTTCAATCTGAGAGTTGTTGCTCCTTCGATTGGATCCCAGCAAGCTCCAGATGAAGTCTCCTGGTCTGGTGAATTGTCTAGATGTGATTTCGACCAAGCCCGATCACAAAGCTTGGAGGCCGGAGCAACCGGGTGGCCCGGAGATGGGGCTTTTGTTGGTGGACACCTTCCCTCGGTCCGGTGAAGGTGTAGAACCAATCAATTTGGGGATTGGCTCACCGTGGAGAAGTGTCCTGGTTTTGGGTGGAATTTCAACTCGAAATTGAGCTCACGGAGAAGAAATGGCAGGGGGATCTCACTTGGGGATCAAGTTCTCTCGTGTATGGGGAGGAGTCCGGAACAATTTTGGCGAAGTTTCCTTAAGGTTTATTTTCGGCACCTCTCATGGCCGAGAGGGGTGGTGTTTAAATAGGAGAGGGTGGAGGGCCTCCCGTGGAGAGTTAGGGCTTGGGATCAGCTGCTCTTGGCAAGAGAAGAACGGCTCCAATGGCCACCGGGATGGGGCAGCTCAGCAGGTGAGAATTTCAAGTTGGGCTCACATGCGAGCTCTCGGCCATGGTGTTTTCCGGCGGCCTCGGTGGCCGGCCGGCCGTGCATTGGTCACCATCCCGTTTAGGTGGGTCGTGGCCGGGGTTTGGTGCATTCAATTGAGGTTTGACATGTGTAAAGTGGTTGAATCAAAGTAGAAAGGGGAAAGGGTCATTTTGGCTCATTTTGGTCAACCCATGCAAATGGGTTGGGTGCACCTTCCCATGGCTAGCTTGGGCTGAAGATAAAGTGGTTTAGGTCAGCTTAATTAGTGGGGAAGGGTCACCATCCAAGTACAATTAAGCTTAAGCATGGTTTAGTGGAGTCATGGAAGTGGCTAAATCACCCTTAAGGGAATCATTAAAGGACTCCCTCCTTTTGCCAAAAATGACATGGTGATGTGAAAAGTGGCTGCCATGGCTTGCATATGGCTTGTGCATGGCTTCATGGCTCCATTTGGCTTGGGAAAAGGTTGGGTCAATTTCATAAAAATGGGTTTTAAGAATTTTGGATATTTTGGTGAAAATTTGCATGAAGCTTGATTTGGAATGGTTTAATTGATG
This sequence comes from Papilionanthe hookeriana x Papilionanthe teres, assembly GCA_022702705.1. Lineage (NCBI taxonomy): Eukaryota > Viridiplantae > Streptophyta > Magnoliopsida > Asparagales > Orchidaceae > Papilionanthe > Papilionanthe hookeriana x Papilionanthe teres. Next base: position 16,145,926 of record CM040426.1, on the reverse strand, counting down.
ATTTTGAAACTTAGGGGTGATTTTGATTAAATGGATGATGAGGGAAAGTGCCATGTGGGCTTTGGATAGATTTGGGCTTTTGAATGTGGTGAAGTGGGCTTTTAGGAAAGTTTTAAGGGAAATGGGCTTTTTGATTTTAGGATGGGCATTTGGGTGAAGATTTTATGAAGGAATTTGTCAAATAAATGTCATAATTGGTTTAGGGATGTTCTATGAAGGGCTTGGAGTCAATTTGGTGTGATTTGGAGTTGAATTGGTTTGAATTTGGGTTTATTTGGTAAGTGGGCCTATATGGGTCAAAGTGGGCCAAGTTGGGCCAATGTTGGGCTAGGGTTGAAATTGATGTAAAATCAATGTTGAGAAATGTTTATGGGAGTGTTTCAAAGAGGTTTTGGCTTTGGTTGGGCTTTGATTTTGGGGTTTGGGCTCATTTGGGTTAGGTTTAGGTTTAGGTCAAAAATGGGCCTTTTAGCTTTGGGTTGAATTTGAGTGGGATTTGGGTCTAAATTTTGGGCAAATCATGTTAGTGTTTTGTTTGTGGGAATGTTAAGGAAGATTTAGAAAAGGTTTGGGGTTAATTGGAGTTGAATTGGGTGAGTTTGGGTTAGGTTTGGGTCATGGGTCCAAATTGGGCTTTAAGGCCAAAAGTGAAATTGGATCCAAATGTCAATCAAATTGGACAATCAAATTGGACTTGGATTTGGCCTAGATTGGTGTTGGGAATGTTGAATTGAAGTTTAGAATTGAATTGGACCAGAATTTGGGTCAATTGGGTGGGTTTGGTTTGACATTGGGTTCACTTTGGGTTAAAATGGGTCAAATTGGGGGTTTTGACAAAAGTAGGGTAAATTGACAAAATTGGCCCATGGTGTAGTTGGACAAAATGAAATTGGGAATAGTTTGGATTTTCTGGAATTTTCTGGGAATTTTCTGAATTTTTGGATTTTTTGGGTCAAGAGGGGTATTTTTGGTATTTGGAGGGTATTGGGAGGTTTTTTTGGAATTTTTGGTATTTTTGGGTATGGATGATCAATTTAAGTGATGTGGAAATGTTTGAGAATGATTTTGGAGAATTTTGGATAATTTGGAAATTTTGAGAAATTTGGGTAATTTCGGGGGTTTGGGTAGGCTAAGCGGGTGTAGGGTCCCGGGGTCAAAATTGAAAATTTGGGAAATTGAAGATTGGGTGGATGTAAGTGGAAAGAAGTCATTTTGGTTGAGCCATGAAGCCATATCAAGCCCATATGAGCCATGAAGGGACCCATTTGAGGCATTCACTATGTTGTTCCTAACCCTCTTAGCCAAGGGCTCAGGGGTTAAGGACCATCCATGTGAATCACCTACATGAGTCAGGAGGTCAAGTTAGATATGGGTGTGGTTTTAGGAGGTATGTGGAAGTGTAGTGTGTAGGTGTAGTGTATAAGTGTAGTGTGTGTGTAAGTCAGCCCCTTCACTGCACCAGGCCACCTGTGAGCGGTCCTAAGGCCAAGGAGTCCTATAGGAACTCATCCTTTAAACTTCCACATTTGATTTCAACCCTCTAGGTGATTAGGGGTCTACAATCAAGTTTGTAGAGTTTGCGGGGAGTTAAGAAGTGGTTTGAATTTCTAGAAGGTGGGTCCCAATTCTAGTCCTCTAAGATAGTCAAAGGAAAAGCCTAAGGCTAGATCCTAAGTACTAAAGAGAAGAAGAGAAGACCTCATCAAAAATGAGGTCAACACGTACATGAGATTGGAATCCATGAAGATGCAGCTTATTACGCATCTCCGTAGAAAATAATCTTCTCTAGAAACAACTTGCCAAATGAAGCAAAAGAAAATCGAGACAATGAAGAACCTGAAGTTCTAGTTCAACAGTCACTCACCACTCCCTTACGGCGAGATGGTGAAGGTTTCTCCAGAACTCGCATCCGAGGTCGAGGCCGGGGACGAGGTCGTGGAAGAGACACTAGGACAGTTGGACAGAAAAAGCCGGTGATCAATGTTGATTGGGAGAACAGTTCTGAGGAAGAAGAATAAATCAAGAAAGAAGCAGCTACAATAAACCGGAAGAAACCACAATTTAAGATTTCTCTCGAAGATGAGAAGAACGAAGAATACAAATCTATGTACGAGAAGATTAATCACTATGTACAGACTATGACCCTGACCCCGATCCAGTCTAATAAGATCGAGGGTATGGTGGTCAAAGAAGTACATAGCAGCGGTGCAAAGCCAATCAGATTTTACCGTGGCACTTCTTCTTCTTATACTGAAAACAATGTACAATTTGAAGATGTCACTTCTTACGAATTAATAGAATTGCCTTTTGATTGGTACTCTCCCTGTGTTCCAAATTTAATTCAGTGTGGTGTCTTACCTCGACAATGGACAAAAGGCCGATCACAACACTTCGAAAAATTATGGAATAATGCCGGTCGGCCTCCTAATTCAAAACATGGTCTCAGATTCGGCACAGTAGGTTCAGTTGACGATACGGAATTTTGTTTGGTTGTCACATGCAAACCTAATGAAGACTGCTTGGAAACTACATAAGAGCTTGAAGATCTGCAAATTGGAGACGCTCCACCAGAGTTCGAAGAAGAAATCAAATCTACAATAGATGAGTTAATAGAAGTTAACTTAGGTACTAACAAAAAGCCTAGACCAACCTTTGTTAGCTCCTTACTCAATAAAGAAGATTCCGAGGAAATAATCAAGCTATTAATGGAATTCAAGGACCGTTTCGCTTGGAGTTACGACGAAATGCCGGGATTAACTCCAGAAGTCGCAGTTCACAGACTAGGAGTGGATCCTACTTCCGTTCCAGTCAGACAAGCTTCCAGAAGAATGCGTTTAGAAATTGAACAACAAGTAATAGCTGAAGTTAAGAAGCTAATCGACGCTAAATTTGTTTGTGAAGAACAATACCCTACTTGGCTAGCCAATGTGGTACCAGTCAGGAAGAAGAATGGTCAGATCAGAATCTGCGTGGATTTCGCAGACTTGAACAAAGCATGTCCGAAGGATGAATTTCCACTGCCAATCCCAGAACTGATGATCGACATTGCTTCAACACATGAAATATTCTCATTCATGGATGGATCATCAAGATACAACCAGATAAAGATGGCACCAGAAGACGAAAAGCTCACAGCTTTCAGAACGCCAATCAGAGTGTATTGCTACACAGTAATGCCATTCAGACTAAAGAACGCAGGAGCAACATACCAAAGAGCAATGACAAAAATTTTTGATGAGCTCATTCACAACCAAGTTGAGTGCTATGTGGATCATGTGGTCATCAAAAGCAACCGAAGGAAGATCACTCGTATGATTTGAGAATTGTCTTCGAGCGACTAAGGCAATACAACCTTAAGATGAATCCCTTAAAATGCGCCTTCGGCGTCACCTCCGGGAAATTCTTAGGATTTGTTGTCCGACATCGCGGGATCGAAATTGATCTAGAAAAGATTAAAGTTATCTTAGAAATGCCGCCTCCCAAAACCTTAAAACAACTACGATCCTTTCAAGGGAAGCTGGCATATCTTCGACGCTTTATTTCAAACTTGTCGAGTAGGTGTCAGCTCTTCTCGGCATTAGTTAAAAAGGACGCCAAATTCGTTTGGGAAGAAGAATGCCAACGGGCCTTCGAGGACATTAAGCAATACTTAATGACACCTCTCGTCTTAGCGACCCCGGTCTCGGTGTAGACCGTTGATACTTTATACCATGGCTCTAGACGACTCCCTTGGAGCCCTGCTAGCCCAGGTCAATGATGAGGGAAAAGAAAATGCTCTCTACTACTTAAGCCGTCGTTTGATTCCGATGGAAGTAAAGTATCCTCCAATTGAGAAGCATTTGTTTAGCCCTGATCTTCACCGCACAGAAACTCAGGCATTACATGCTCTCTCATAAGGTCAACCTCATCTCGAAAGTCAATCTGTTGCAATATTTGATGACCCGTCCAACACTTTCTGGCAGACTTGCCAGGTGGTCGATAATACTATTGCAATTCGACATAACTTTTGTTCCTCTTCATGCCGTAAAGGGACAAGCGCTAGCTGACTTCCTTGCAGCGCACCCTTTACCGGCAGATTCGCCTCTCGACGATGATTTACCAGACTAGCAGATAATGAGCCTAAAAGACACTGATGATCGACGTTGGGAACTATACTTCGACGGAGCATCCTCAGCACAGAAAGAAAAAGAATTGCAAACGATAGTGCCCGGTAAGGAAGGAATCAGACTAATCTTTATAACACCGGAGCAGGGGATGTTAAGATACTCATACCACTTAACAGAGTCGTGCACAAACAACGAGGTAGAATATGAAGCTCTCATAACAGGACTAGAACTAACCATGCAAATGAGAATAACAGATATCAACATCTACGGAGATTCTCAGTTGATCATTCAACAGGTCGCAGGACAATACAGAATTTAAAAGCCAAGACTTGAGCAATACTTTCAATATGCCATGAAACTGTTAGAACAAATTCCGAATGTAACAATCTACAAGATCCCCAGAAGAGAAAATGCTCTCGTAGATGCGCTAGCTCGCCTTGCAAAAGAATTTGCCTGCTTACAAGAAGAGTCAGTTGAAGTGTTAGTTGAAGGACGACATGTCCTATCACAGCTCGACATGGATATGATACAGAAATCAGAAAAAATAGAGGAATCAGTTGCAGCAGTGACGGAAAACAAAGAAGATTGGCGTCAGCCGCTAATAGACTACCTGCAAACAGGGAAATTACCAGACGATAAGTCATTAGCACATCAATTCAAGAAAAGAGCTCTGTCTTACGCATTAATAAACAGTACATTATACAGAAGGTCTTTTGATCAGATGTGGTTAAGATGCCAGAGCGGGTCCGAGGCTCGTGAAATTGTCAAAGAAGTGCATTCAGGACTTTGTGGCGCTCATCAGTCGGGTCCGAAAATGAAAATGAAAATTAAAAGACTAGGGTACTACTGGCCCTCGATGATGACCGATTACCTGAAGATTGCCAAAAGTTGTCACCAGTGCCAAGTGCACGGAGTGGTCCTACACCAACCTCCAAACGTGCTACATCTGACAATTGTGTTGTGGCCATTTGAGTGTTGGGGCACAGAGATATTGGGTCCGATAGAACCACCTTCTTCAAGAGGAAATCGCTTCATCCTTGCAGCTATAAACTACTTTTCTAAATGGGCAGAAGCAGTTCTACTCAGAGAAGTAAAGGCATACCACGTGCTATAATTTTTCAAGAATCAAGTTGTATACCGTTTCGGAGTACCGCGCAGAATCATTTCAGATAATGGGTCTGCATTCAAAAGCACAAAAATCAATAATTTTGTCAGAAGACATGGAATCGATTGGCGATATTCAACAAGCTACTACCCAAGAGCAAACTGCTTGGCCGAGGCTTTTAATAAAACTCTCGTTCAGATTTTAAAGAAAACTTTGGATAACAACAAGAGAAATTGGCACGAGAAGTTGTTAGAAGCCTTATGGGCCTACAGGATGACTTTCAGGACTCCTACTCAGTCTACACCTTACACTTTGGTGTACGGGTCCGAGGCAGTTTTACCTTTAGAGGTTCAACTTCCATCACTCAGGATTGCAGTTGCGAATAAAATTACTACAGAAGAAAATGCCAGATTACGACTGGAAGAAATGTAAAACTTGGAAGGAAAAAGACTTGCAACACAACAAAATTTGGAATTGTACCAAGCTAAGATGATCCAGGCCCATGATAAACTGGTCCGCCCAAGAACTTTCAAAGTTGGTGACTTAGTTCTTGTTCTCAGAAGACCTATTCTTGCACATCGCAAGATAGGAGGCAAATTTAAACCAACTTGGGAAGGACCGTTTCTGGTCGAGGCAGTCTACTTAGGAGGCTCCTACCAACTTGTGAATTACCAAGGAGAACGACAAATGCATCCAATCAATGGATGATATTTAAAGAAGTATTACGCAACCTAAAGTTTCGAAGGATGGCCTCTAAAATAGAGTCTTCTCCCTAGAAACACGGGTAAAGCAATCACCTTGTGACTGGGTCTGAACCCAAAAACATAAAAATGGATAAAAAAAATCATCACGAAAAAAAATGTGCTAAAATTCAAATATGTGAAATCATAATAAGTTTTACCCTTCCTTTCAAATCAAATCCTGTTCCTGATCTTTCTTCATCTTTGCCTACTTTCCTTAAAAATTAAAATTAAAATAAGTGAATAAGAATCTTCGGTGATAAATATTTTCTTAATGTTCTTGTTCTTAAGTACGGCCCCCGATCCTTTCCTTGTCTTCTTTGCGAGGAATTGTCGAACGGGCGGTTGAGTCCTAAACTTTAAAAATGGCGTGAGTCTCGCACTCGATGAAAAGAGGGTGAAGGATAGAGCGATGATAGAAATTGATTCCGACTTCACACCGGCCAGCCCTACAGTATGAAGAAAATGATTGGGTCCCAGTGGACCGAGAAGAGCTTCATAGCCAGACAGTGATGAAGATGGGTGGCCCAAGCCACCAATCCAACAACAAGAAAAGAAAGACAAACACCGAGGAAAGCAAGAAAATCAAGTCAGTAGTTGTCACGGCAGAGGGCAGGCTCGTCAACACCGCGCTCGCAGAAATTCAAGGAGAGCTACGCTCACTGCTACTCAAAGAAGGAATAAGAATCGCCGCATCCACAAGATGTTGACTAAACTAGCAGCAGATGAACACGAGGAAACAACCACCTTCGCCGACACACACATTTCAAAGATGTCTGTTCATCAGGAACCTCAAAAGAGAGAACAAGTTCCAAGAACAACTGAAAGGATAAACGAAACTATAAGAAGACCAGAGGCAGAGAGATTACCGCGACGCCAGACAGAGCCATTAGTGGTAAGAAACCTTGTTGCGAGAGCAACCCCGGAGGATGTCCCGACAGAGCCAATCCCCGAGGAGCCAAGGTATGCAGGAGAACGTTACGGGATTGAGCCATACATCCCGCGATGACGTTACTAGGCCTCGTCACTTGCAGATCATCCCAGAATATGAACTAGAAAGAATGCAAAATGTTGAGAAGAAGATTTTCGAATATTTTGAAAGGATTAGAGGTAAAAGAATCAACATTTTGGAAGGCCTCGAGTTACACACAGGTGTGTTCTCAGAGTACGAGAAACAGCAGATTGTGGATTGCATTCTAGAACTTCAGAAGATGGGTCGAGTAGGCCGTCAGAGAGAAAAGACTTAATCAGAACCCCGAAAATGGATGCTAGGGAAAGGAAGAGTCACAATACAATGAGGATTTTGCTATAACTTCGTAGAGGACAGAAAAGGAAATCCACCAGGGATACTCCGTCACGGTGAGGTGGATCCGATGCCAAGAATAATTAAAAGAATGGTGAAAAGAATGATAACGTGGAGGGTACTGCCAACAGACTGCATACCCAACAGTTGCATCATCAACATTTATCAGAAGGGCGACTGCATACCTCCACACATAGACCACCATGACTTTGTCAGACCTTTCTACACAGTCTCGTTCGTCAACCAATGCAATATCATGTTCGGATCTGACCTTCGGATAGCAGGCCCGGGTAAGTTCAGAGGGCCGGTGGAGATACTACTTCCTGTAGGTTCCGTCATTATATTACAAGGAAATGGAGCAGACATCGCAAAACATTGTATACCGGGAGTACCAGTGGAGCGGATCTCCGTCACTTTTAGAAGGATGGACGACGGAAAGGCACCATACCACTTCCGACTAGATCCGGAGCTGGAGAGTCTCCGGCCCTACGAGTCGTGAGTTACATGGGAAATAGCACACCTCCAATGCACATCCATGCGACATTCCTGCCAAGGATGGCTTGAAAGGTGATGTTATTGACCATGTATCTCATTAATCAGACATGGATTTCTAACAGATACTTTTTGGATGGATCAACAAGAATCATACATAGTCCGTTTTGTGTCATGGATTGTATGAGAAATATTTCAGATCAAGTTGTACGATGTATCTTCAAGAAGATTGGAATGAAAGTGACCATGTCACATTTTGCCTTCACCTCTTTTTGTGCAAATTGACTGGGAAACGCCATTAAAGTTAAATGAACTTCGAACAAAGAACAGAAAAGAAAAGGAGAATTCGGGATAGGCCTCCGCCCTACTCCCATCTCAGCAAATCTCAGCAATCGGGATAGGTCTCCGCCCTACTCCCATCTCAACATTCGGGATAGGATTTCACCCTAATCCCATCTCAGCAATCGGGATAGGCTTCCACCGTACTCCCATCTCAGCACTCGGGATAGGCTTCCGCCCTACTCCCATCTCAGCAAATCTCAGCATTCGGGATAGACTTCCGCCGTGCTCCCATCTCAGCAATCGGGATAGGCTTCCGCCGTACTCCCATCTCAAAGAATCGGGATAGGCTTCCGCCGTACTCCCATCTCAACAATGTCAGCATTTAGGATAGGCTTCCGCCGTACTCCCATCTCAACATATTCTTAGCATATTCTAGCATTTCTCAGCATATTCTCAGCATTCTCAGTATTCTCAGCAATTCTCAGCACTCGGGATAGGCACAATCCTACTCCTTTCTCAGCAATCTCAAAATTTGATCCTCCCAGCAAGAAATTGAAATTAAAGCACTCTACATTTTGGATAGGCTTTGTCCTATTCTTCCTCAGCATTTGGGATAGGCTCAGTCTTAATCCTTCTCAGCATACGCATTTGGAATAAGTTCAGTCCTTCTTCCTTCTCAGCATACAAATGCATTCGGGTGGGCCTTAGCCCTACTCTTTTCTTCGCATAAAATCAAAATTGAAACTCGAATCGAAATTCAAACTCAAAATTGAAACTTAAAATAAAAAAAATGAAACGAATCTAAGATCCAATCTCTTGAAATCTTGTGATTTGAAATTCACCTCCTTTTTCCCCAGTGAGAGTTCTGGAATCTTCAGTCTTGGAGATTTACCTGATACTCCCCAGTCTTGGAGATTTGGAATCTTCAATCTTGTAGACCCCTAATCACCTAGAGGGTTGAAATCAAATGTGAAGGTTTAAAAGGATGAGTTCCCTATAGGACTCTTTGGCCTTAGGACCACACTGGGTGGCTTGGTCTGGTGAGGGTTGACTTAAACACTCACTACACTCACACTCTACACTCTCACATACACAATCCAAATCCTAAAACCACACCCATACCCAACTTAACTCCTTGACTCATGTAGGTAATTCATATGGATGGACCTTAACCCCTAAGCCCCTGGCTAAGAGGGTTAGGAACAACATAGTGAATGCCTCAAATGAGTCCCTCATGGCTCATATAGGCTTAATATGACTTCATGGATCAACCAAAGTGATTCCATTTTACTCAAATTTGATCAATCTTCATTCTTCCAAAATTTCAATTTTTGGCCCCGGGGACCATACATCCACCAAACCTACCAAATGCCCTTGGAATTACCCAAAATTTGCAAAATCACCTAAATTACCCAAAATTCCCCAAAACCATTCCTGAACATTTCCTCACCAATCAAATTGATCATCCATAGCCATAAATACCAAAAATTCCAAAAATACCCCCCAATACCCTCCAAATACCCAAAATGCCCCTTTTAGCTAAAAAATCCAAAAATTCAGAAAATTCTCAGAAAATTCCAAAAAATCCCAAATATTCCCAATTTCATTTTGTCCAACTACACTATGGGCCAATTTTGTCAATTTACCCCACTTCTTTCAAAACTCCCAATTTAGCCCATTCTTAACCCAAGTGAACCTAATGTCAAACCAAATCTACCCAATTGACCCCAATTTTGGTCCAATTCAATTCTAAAATTCAATTTAATATTCAAAATATCAATTTAGACCAAATCCAAGTCCAATTTGATTGACGTTAGAATCCAATTTCAATTTTGACCTTAAAGCCCAATTTGGGCCCATGACCCAAACTTAGCCCAAACCAAACCAATTCAACTCCAATTGACCCCAAACCTTTTCTAAACCTTCCCTAACATCCCCATAAACAAAATAATAACATGATTTGCCCAAAATTTGGACCCAAACCCTACTCAAATTCAACCCAAAACCAAAAAGCCCAATTTTGACCTAAACCCAAACCTAACCCAAATGAGCCCAAGTCCCAAAACCAAAACCCAACCAAAGTTAAAACCGCTTTGAAACACTCCCATAAACAATTCCCAACATTAATTTTACATCAATTTCAACCCTAACCCAACATTGGCCCAAATTAGCCCAATTTGACCTACATTGGCCCATGTATCAAATGAACCCAAATTCAACCCAATTCAATTCCAAACCACTTTTACAAAATTCCCATCCATGAATTCATTCTTAAACCTAAAGTCTCATTCCCTTAAGCCTTCCTAAAAGCCCAAAGTCCATGACAAAGCCCACATGAAATTCCTCTCATCATCCCTTTGATTTAAAACACTTCCTAAGTTCTAAAATCCATCACCAAATAAACCCAAATCAAGCCTTATGACAATTCCCCTTAAATCAATGAAAAATTCCAACACCCTTTCTCATGCAAGTGAGACAACTTCTCTCAAGCCATATATGAGCCATGAAGCCTTGCATGAGCCACATGGGAGCCATGAGAGCTATGGAATCTACTTTCCACCTCACCATACCCAAGATGGCAAGAGGAGGAGGCCCTTTCCATATTCCCTTAAGGGGATTAGACACTTCAATGACTCCACTAAACCTTGCTTAAACTTAATTGTACTTGGATGGTGACCCTTCCTCACTAATTAAGCTAACCTAAACAACTTTATCTTTTGCCCAAACTAGCCATGGGAAGGTGCACCTAGCCCAATCCATGCATTTGACCAAACTTAGCCAAAATACACCCTTACCCCATTCTACTTTGATTCAAACACTTTACACATGACAAAGCTAAATTGCCTGCACAAACATCCAGCCCTGACCCACCTGAACCTGAGGGTGACCCATGCCTGCCGGCCAGCTGCCTGGATCGCCGAAAAACACCATGGCCGAAACTTTGGGAGGAGCCAAAGTTTGAAATTCCCACCTGCTAAGCTGCCCCATGCCCAATGGCCACCATGGCTGTTCTTCCCTTCACCAGAGCAGCTGATCCCAACCCTTAAACCCCCCTGGGTGGCCTTCCAGCCTCTCCTATTTAAACACCACCTCCTCTCGGACATTAGAGGTGCTAAACCAAACCTTACTGAAACCCTGCCAAAATCATCCCAGACCACTCTCTACACATAGAGAACTTTATCCCCACTGAAATCCCCCTGCCAATTCCACTCTCTGAGCTCAATTTCAGAGTTGAAATTGAAGCCCAAAACAAGGACACTTCACCACAGTGAGCCAATCTCCAAATTGATTGGTCCTACACCTTCACCCGACCAAGAGGAGAAGTTTCCCAGCAAAATCCCCCTCACCGAGCCGACCATTGCTTCCGGCCTCCAAGCTTTGTGATCGGGCTTGGTCGAAATCATACCTAGACAATTCACCAGGCCAAGGGACTTCATCTGGAGCTTGCTTGGAACCAATCGAATGTGACATAACTCTCAGATCGAAGCTTCACTTCTCTGAGCAAAGGTATGGACTCACTCTTCTTCCCGAGCTTACAGAGATTCTCCATTTAATTTGAATCAATTTCAATGCATGTTTACCGTATGGATGTGTTCGTCTCTTCAAGACGAATCCATAGAGCATAAGAACTCAAAAATTCGTTAAGAATTGAGTGAGAAATTAGTGTTAGAAGGTTGACAGTCACGAGTTCACACCAGTCGTAGACTATGACTGGGAACCGTTGGATCGCGCGTGTATTGAGCGGACAGCCAGTATTGAGCCGAACGGAGCAACGGGACATGAACCGAGGGCCCCTGGAGCGCTGAGTCGGATGGCGGCGCCGAATCAGAACGCGCCGCGTGGCCTTTCGGAGCTGCCGAGGATGGCGTAGCGCCGCGTGGATAAGTAGAAAAATAGGCTCTTTTTCTATTTATTTAATTCCGAACTTCAAAATTCATAACTTTGTGTAGAAAAATCCTAAAAATAAAATAAAAATACCCTCTTGCTCAGTAAACAGAGAAGAATAATGTGGAAAAGAAATCAAGTAATTTCATTAGGTATTTTATTTTACTCTCTGCATTGTTTTAATTCTCTATTTGCATAGGCAATTCATCATGGCATGAGACCATAAGGCTTTTGAAGCCTCTGAACTTGGGAACATTCTCTGAATTTTCCAAGGTCAGAGGCCAATCCCTATGAGAAGTTATTGATTTTTCAAGTTCATGTTACTGTTTTGAGTATTTTAATTCCAATAATTAGCATGTTGAGAAAGAAATTCTAGGAAAATTTGGTGATGTTTCTTATGACCAGAGGATCTAGGAAAAATAATTTTTGAGCTAATTCACTTTGAACAACCCTAATTGGCCTAAACACCTAAAATTGAACTTTAATTAATTAAGATTAACTATTCATCAAATTAACATAAGAATAATTCTCCACTGTCCTCTAGGGTTAGAAGAACACCACATAAAAATTTGAGATTAATTGGACTTGATTAGCCCCATCAAATGTGTTAATTAAGCCCCATGAATGAAATCAAACTTTAAAAATTCATTACTCACAAAATAATTTTTAAAAATTCACAAAAATGGTTTTGGAGCTTCTCTGATATCAGAGGAACTTAGGAAAATTAAAATTATAATTTTCTAAAAAAGTTGATTTTTATCATTATTTTAATATTTTTAATAATTAAAAAATAATAAAACTCACAAAAATATTAAAAATCACCAAAATGTCATATTTTGAATTCTAAACACTTAGGAACAAACCAAATATTTTTCTTAAGTCCCTAGGAAAAGTTATTGAATTTTAAAGGTTTAATGTATTTTTTTAATATTAAAAATGTATTTTTCAACCTTTTCACTAAAATAATTCTAATAAAACAAAGAAAAATTATAAAATTATAAAAATTAGTTTTCTGGTTTCTCTGATATCAGAGAGATTTTTGAAAAATATAAAATTCATTTTTCAACCTTTATTTTATTTTTAAATTAATTAATACTCCAAAACTAAAAATAATTCTAGCAAATAAAATGTAATTCAAAAAATCACCAAATTTAGTCCAAATGGTCCTCTAGTCATTAGGAGTGCCCCATAATTTTCTTAAAAATAGAAAAATTCCCTTGGTCATCTTATTGAATTTTCCTTAGAAATCCCTATTTTCTACAAAAAATAATTATATAAATAAATTAAATATATAAAAATCACATTTTCTCTTCTAATGTCTTAAGTGACATGTGAGTGAAGCCACATAAAATTTTGAAATTCATTTAAGTTCAATTTAGTGAGTTATGGAATTATTAAGCTTGAAGGGCAAAATGGTAATTAAAATTTTAACCCTTAATTAAAACTTTAGGCTTAATAAAATGTGAGAGTAAAATATTTGATCCTAATCTGATTTGGATGATTGAAATTTAAATAATTAAAGGATAGAAACCCATCAATCATTTTTTAAGAATAAACCTTAATCGATTAATTAATTAAATTTGGAAGATTAATAAAAATTGAAATTATTAAAATAGGGATATTATTTAGAAGACATTTATTCTTTAATTTAAGAGTCCCTAAATTAATCACTTTAATAATATTTAATTCCCAATTAAAATGATAATCCAAACTCAAGATTTAAAATGCTAAAAGACTTAATCATTAAATTAAATTAAAATTAAAACATTTAAATTAAATCCTTCCAAAATTTCAATTAAATCAATACTTTAACAATTAAATTAAATCATCTTTAAAATATAAAAAATAAAATAGTAAATTAAAATTAAAGTAAAATTAAAATTAAATTAAATTAAAACATATTAATTTAAATTAAATTAAATTAAATAAAAAATAAAATCAAATTAAAATAAAATTAAAAATTAAATTAAAAATTAAAATAAAATTAAAATTAAAACTAAACCAAATTAAATTAAATCAAATTAATTTAATTTAAATTTAATTAAATGTAACATCACCTAAGACATAAAGAATTCAAAATAGGTCTAAAAACAACTTGAACACTATTCCAAACTTAGACCCATTAACTAAAATTAAATTAAATCACAAACCACTTAAACATCAATTTGCCCTCAAAAGCTTTTATTGTCATAACTCCTAAACGGAGTATTAAGTGAAGTGTTACTTCACTTATAGGATATTCAAATGTCCTAGTTCAATGAGCAAAAGAACAAAACTTAATTAAACCTCGGATGATTAATTCACCGAATTAATTAAATTCGTTTTGACTTAGAATAATTCCCGTAATATTGAAAAGATGTTTAAGATTCATCTTAAGCACTTCCTCAATATGACGGGGTGTTTTATAAGAACAATTTAACTTAATTATTCTTTGATGAAGAAAATCGTCCTTAAACCAAAACACAATAATCTAGACGTCATAGGAGATGACTAGCTATAGGATTAGGACTTTGGTAGACAACCAAAACCTTTCCCTTAGCTTTACCTAGGTACTTGTTGGAATACTTAAATGCCTTAACATGTGTTTTAAGTGCAGCTTGGGATGACGGGAAGACCCTCCAGGTACGTTTTTATTTTATTGCGATTTACTTTATTGCAAATTCACTTTACATTTCTTGCATGATAAACAACTGTTGCATGAAAACCAAAACCTTTAGGATAGTCCCTGAACTGAAACCAAAACTAAATTAAAAGTCATTACAAGATAAAAATCACCACCACAACATTTCAAAATATAAAACAACTCAAAATTTAATCACAAATAGAACACAAAACTACAATTACAACTAAATTAAAACGTCTCGTTGAATGATCGGGAATAGCTCGGATGATGTAACCCACATGTTGCTAACAGGATTTCCCACGGTCTAAATGAAGGTGTGGAAATCATTTAGTTGAGTTTAGCAAATTCATTTGGACTAAGTGAATTCGATGAAAATAACGGTGCCGGGATGACGGAACCTTGGGATCTTAATCGGTTCTGTTTAACCAACTTTAAGATTTGTTTTAATTAAGACATTAAAAACACTTTTATTTTAAGATTTTCCCTAAACCAAAACACTTCTCTCATCTCCTGATTTATGACTTCTAAAACTAAACCTCTGCAACAACAAGGAGCTCAGAGTATGGTGGGCAGCACGACCATCTTCGTCAGCAAAAAAACTCTACATAAGCTAAACATTCTTAGAATTAAAAAACCAAACCATAGGATTTCGAGGTAGTTTGCTTAGTGCAACATAAATCCTCAACCATTTTGTTAGGCATTTACATAATCATATTATGTAAATTAAGCCCTAACTGGTCTTAGAATTTCGAGGTAGTTGTTTGGTACGACATAAACCCTCACATTTTCGAGGCTGTTTGCATGATCATGTCATGCTAATATAAGTCCTAAATAATTAAAATTGGCAGGATCGAAATACTAAATAATTCTTCCTAAATTAAAGCCAAACCATAGGATAGTGTGGGAAGTTGCCAAGATTCTTCTTGGATCCCCAGCTTCTCTTACTTCTCTTCCTTTTGGACTCCTAAAATAAACTGTTCCAAATTTGAGTTATTCCCTATTGAAATTTCCAAAGTCCAATTGTTTGAAAACCTTAAACTTTGAAATTCTTGAGAGCAAAACCACTGATCATTATCGAGAGTTTTCTTAAGTGATTCCCGTGACTTAAGATGTAATTAACTAATAGGGGCTTGCCCTTATAGGGAACTTTAAGAACCCAGGTAATATAAATCCTGCTTAATTCCTTTATATTAAGCAGGGAAACTTGTCGGCTTATAAAATTGTTTCGCAGACCAAACGAATGTCACAAATCTTCTAGTATATTTAATCGAGCTCCATTATCAAGAAGTGTGTCTATTCTTCGGGATAGATACACGGTTTGTGATGCGGTGCTCGTTTATATAAACTTTTTGGGATGTGAGATCGGTTTGATTTCATATCTTAAAACTTTTAAACTTAAAATTACTTTCAAAATCAAATGTTATCTTTTAAACTATATATATATATTTAAATTAAATTTAAAATATGAAA
Source organism: Papilionanthe hookeriana x Papilionanthe teres (assembly GCA_022702705.1). Taxonomy (NCBI): domain Eukaryota; kingdom Viridiplantae; phylum Streptophyta; class Magnoliopsida; order Asparagales; family Orchidaceae; genus Papilionanthe; species Papilionanthe hookeriana x Papilionanthe teres. The sequence continues at coordinate 16,129,920 of CM040426.1, read as the reverse complement.
ATTCGCCGACAATTTCTGTTAGGCGACCCCCTTTTCAAAATAAAACATACAACCTAAAAATATGCCGACACAATCCCCTATAGTTAATTACATCTTAAATGAAGTGAATAATTTAAGAAAACTCTCGATAATGATCAGTGGATTTGCTCTCAAGAATTTCAAAGTTTAAGGTTTTTAAGGGATTGGATTTTGGAAATTTCAATTGGGAATGGATCAAATTTGGAACAATTTATTTTAGGAGTCCAAAGGCAGAGAAATAGGAGAAGCTGAGGATCCAAGAAGAATCTTGGCAACTTCCGAAACTATCCTATTATTTGGCTTCGAGTTTAAGAAAATCCTAATATTACTTGATATTTCAATCTTGCCAATTTTAATTAATTTGGACTTATATTTGTATGATATAATCACATAAATAGTCTCGAAAATGTGAGGGTTTATGTCAGACCGAACGACTACCTCGGAGTCCTAAGACCGGTTAGGGCTTAATTTACATGACATGATCATGCAAATGCCTAACGAAGAGTTGAGGATTTATGTTGCACTAGGCAAACTACCTTGAAATCCTATGACTATGTTATTTAATTCTAAGAATGGTTTAGATGGTGTAGATCCGAGATTTGATGATGACGATGGCCGAGCTGCCCACCATGCTCCGAGCTCCTTGTTGTTACAGAGGTTTAGTTTTAGAAGTCATAAATCAGGAGATGAGAGAAGTGTTTTGGTTTATAGAAAATCTTTAAATCCAAGTGTTTTTAATATTTTAATTAAAACAAATCTTAAAGTTGTTTAAATAGAACCGATTAAGATCCCACGGTTCCGTCATCCCGACACCGTTATTTTCATTGAATTCACTTAGTCCAGATGAATTTGCTAAACTCAACTGAATGAGTTCCACACTTTCATTTAGACCATGGGAAATCTCGTTAGCAACAAGTGAGTTACGTCATCCGAGGTATTCCCGATCATTCAACGAGGCATTTTAATTTAGTTGCAATTGTAGTTTTGTTATTCTGTTTGTGATTAAATTTTGAGTTGTTTTATATTTTGAAATGTTGTGGCGGTGAATTTTATCTTACAGTGATTTTTAATTTAGTTTTAGTTTTAGTTCAGGGACAACCCTAAAGGTTTTAGTTTTCATGCAACAGTTGTTTATCATGCAAGGAAAGTAAAATACAGTGCATGTAAGTAAATTGCAATAACGTAAATTGCAATAAAATAAAAGCGTACCTGGAGCGTCTTCCAGTCATCCCAAGCTGCACTTAAAACACATGTTGAGGCATTTAAATATTTCAACAAGTACCTAGGTAAAGCTAATGGAAAGGTTTTGGTTGTCTACCAAAGTTTTAATCCTATAGCTAGTCATCTCCTATGACGTCTAGGTTCTTGTGTTTTGGTTTAAGGACAATTTTCTTCATCAAAGAAACAATTAAGTTCAATTGTTCTTATAAACATCCTATCATATTGAGGAAGTGCTTAAGACGAGTCTTAAACATCTTTTCAATACCTCTAGGATTTTTTTTAAGTTCAAGAGAATTTAATTATACAAGGGAATTAATCATCCAGGGGTTTAAGTTTTGTTCTCTTGCACAGTGAACTGGGACCTTTGAATATCCTATAAGTGAAGTAACACTTCACTTGATACCTCATTTAAGAGTTATAACAATAAGAGCTTTAAAAGGGCAAATCAAATTATTAAATATTTTAATGATTTAAACTTAATAATTTAATTTTAATTTTGACTTAATTATAAAAAATTAGTTTAAGTTTGGAATAGTGTTCAAGTTACTTTTTAGATTTAATTCTTAATGATTTAATTTAGGTTTGTTGATAAATGATTTTGATTTAATTTAATTCAATTTAATTTAAATTCAATTTAATTTAATTTGATTTAATTTAATTTAATTTTTAATTTAATTTTAATTTTAATTTAATTTTTAATCTAATTTTTAATTTAATTTAGTTTTAACTTAATTTTAATTTTAATTTAATTTAATTTTAGTTTAATTTAGTTTTAATTTAATTTAATTTTAGTTTAATTTAAATTTGGATTATTATTTTAATTAAATTTTTTTTAATTGAGAATTAAGTATTGTTGAAGTGATTTATTTAGGGATTTTTAAATTATAGAATAAATACCCTCTTAAATAATATCCCTACTTTAATAATTCCAATTTTTATTATTCTTCCAAAATTTCAATTAATTAATTAATTAAAGTTTTATTTTAATTATTTTTTTTGAAATGATTAGTAGGTTTCTACGCTTAATCATTTAAGTTTCAATCATCCAAAATCAGTTTAAAATCAAATATTTTACCCTCCCCTTTTCGATTAATCCTAAAATTTTAATTAAGGGTTGAAATTTTTTAATTACACTTTTTGCCCTTCAAGCTTAATAATTCTATAACTCACTAAATTAAGCTCAAATGAACTTGAAATTTTTATGTAACCTCACTCATATGTCAATTAAGACATTAGAGGAGAAAATGTGATTTTTCTGTATTTAATTTATTTATGTAATTTTATTTAATGGAAAATAGGGGTTTTTCAAGGAAAATTTAATAACATGACCAAGGAAGTGTTTCTGTCCTTGAGAAAATTATGGGATGTTCCTAATGACTAGAGGACCATTTGGACTAACTTTGGTGATTTTTTGAATTATATTTTATTTATTAGAATTATTTTTAATTTTGGAGAATTAATTAATATTAAAATAAAATTAAATTTGAAAAATGGATTTTATATTTTTCCTAAATTTCTCTGAACTCGAGTCTAGAGAAACAAATTTTATATTTTTAGGATTTTTCTTTGATTTATTAGAATTATTTTAATGAAAAGGTTGGAAAATACATTTTTTAATATTAAAAATTACATTAAGCCTTTAAAATTCAATATCTTATCCTAGGGACTTAAGAAAAATATTTGGTTTGTTCCTAAGTAATTAGAATTTAAAATGTGACATTTTGGTTATTTTTAATATTGTTATGATTTTTATTATTTTTTAATTATTAAAAATATTAAAATAATGATAAAAATCAACTTTTTTAGAAAATTACAATTTTAATTTTCTTAAGTTCCTCTAATATCAGAGAAGCTCCAAAACCATTTTTGTGAAATTTTGAAAAGTATTTTGTGAGTTATGAATTTTTAAAGTTTAATTTTACTTATGGGGCTTAATCAACCCACTTGGTGGATCAAATCAAGTCCAATTAGTTTCAAATTTTTATGAGATGTTCCTCTAATCCTAAGAATCAGTGGAGAATTATTTTTAAGTTAATTTGATATGTAGTTAACCCTAATCATTTAAAATTCAATTTTGGGTGTTTAGGCCAATTAGGGTTATTCCAAGTGAATTAACTCAAAACTTATTTTTCCTAGGTTCCTCTGGTTATAAGAAACATAACCAAATTTTCCTAGAATTTATTTCTCAATTTGCTAATTATTGGAATTAAAATACTCAAAACAGTAACATGCAATTGAAAAATCAATAACTTCTCATAGGGATGGCCTCTGACCTTAGAAAATTCAGGAAATGTTCCCAAGTTCAAAGGCTTCAAAGGCCCTATGGTCTCATGCCATGGTGAATTTTCTATATGCATGGAGAACTGAAATAGTGCAGAGAGTAAATAAATTATTAAAAATAAAATACTTGATGAAATGACTTGATTTCTTTTCCACATTATTCTCCTCTGTGCACTGAGCAAGACAATATTTTTATTTTATTTTTAGGATCTTTCTACACAAAGTTATGCATTTTTGATGTTCTGAATATTTAATAAATAAGAAAATACCCTAATTTCCTACTTAACCACGCGGCGCCGCGTCAACCTTAGCAGATCCGAAAGGCCACGCGACGTCTCCTGATTCGGCTCCGCCATCTGAGTCAGCTGCCACGGGGCCCGCGGTTCACGTACCTTCTCCTGGTCCGACACCATCTGAGCCGTCCGCTCGATACACGCGCGATCCAACGGCTCCCAGTCATCATCTACGACTGTTGTGAATCCGTGATCGTCCACACTAAAACCCTAAGAACTCACTCAAATCTCAACAGATTTTTGTGTTCTTATGCTCTATGGATTCATCTTGAAGAGACGAACACATCCATATGGTAAACATGCATTGAAATTAAGGCATTTGAAATGGAGAATCTCCAGAAGCTCGAGAAGAAGAGAGAGTTCATACCTTTACTCAGAGAAGTGAAGCTTCGATCTGAGAGTTGTGTCACGTTCGATTGGGTCCAAGCAAGCTACAGATGAAGTTCCTTGGCCTGGTGAATTTCCTAGGTACAAAAGTGGCCACAGCTGATCACAAAGCTTGGAGGCTGGAGCAACTGGGTGGCCTGGAGAGGGGGCTTTCACTGGGGAACTTCTCCTCTTGGTCTAGTGAAGGTGTAGGACCAATCAATTTGGAGATTGGCTTACTGTGGTGAAGTGTCCTGGTTTTGGGCTTGAATTTCAACTCTGAAATTGAGCTCGCGAGAGGAAATGGCGGAGGGATTTCGGTGGGGATTAAGTTCTCCATGTGTGGGGAAGAGTCCGGAATGATTTTGGCGAGTTTCTGTGTGATTTGTTTCAGCACCTCCTCCATGGCCGAGAGAGGTGGTGTTTAAATAGGCATGGCTGGAGGGCCTCCCAGGGGGAGTTAAGGCTTGGGATCAGGTGCTCTGGTGAGGAGAAGAACAACCATGGTGACCATTGGGCATGGGGCAACTCAGCAGGTAAGAATTCCAAGCTTGGGCTCACATGATGCTCTCGGGTGTGGTGTTTTTCGGCGACCCAGGTGGCTAGCCGGCAGGCATGGGTCACCCTCAGGGTCAGGAGGCTTAGGGCATGATGTTTGTGAAGTCAATTGGTTGCTGCCATGTGTGAAAGGTTTGAATCAAAGTGGAATGGGGTAAGGGTGTATTTTGGCTAAGTTTGGTCAAATGCATGGATTGGGCTAGGTGTACCTCCCCATGGCTAGTTTGGGCTGAAGAGAAAGTGGTTTAGGTCAGCTTAATTAGTGGGGCAGGGTCACCATCCAAGTACAATTAAGTTTAAGCACGGTTTAGGGGAGACATGGGAGTGGTTAATCACTCTTAAGAGGATCATTAAAGGGTCCCCTCTTCTTGCCATTTTTGGTATGGTGAAGTTTCCAAGGCTTTCTTAGCTCACATGTGGCTCATGCATGGCTTCATGGCTCACATTTGGCTTGGGAAAAGTTAAGTCAACTTCATGAAAAAGGGTTTTAGAAATTTTGGTAATTTAGGGGTGATTTGATGGGATTTGGCATATGGCTTGATTTGGAATTATTTAATTATGGATTTAGAACTTAGGGGATGGTTTGATCAAATGGATGATGATAGAGGATTGTCATGTGGGCTTTATGATGGATTTTGGGCTTTTTGAAATCATATTGGATGGGCTTTTTAGGAAGGCCTAAGGAAGTGGGCCTTAGGTTTTTAAAATAAGTTTATAGATGGGAATTTTGTAAAAGGTTGGTTCAAATAATTGTTGGGTTTGGTTTAGGGATGTGTCATGAGTGATTTGAAATAAATTTGAGGTGGTTTGGGTTTGAATTGGGTTGGATTTGGGCTTCTTTGGTAAAGGGGCCATTATAGGTCAAATTGGGCTAATTTGGCCAATGTTGGGCTAGGGTTGAAATTGATGTAAAATTAATGTTGGGAAATGTTTATGGGGGGTGTTACAAATAGGTTTTAACTTTGGTTGGGTTTTGATTTTGGGATTTGGGGCCCATTTGGGTTAGGTTTGGGTTTAGGTCAAAAGTGGGCATTTTGGCTTTGGGTTGGATTTGGGTGGAGTTTAAGTTCAAATTTTGGGCAAATCATGTTAGTGTTTTGTTTGTGGGAATGTTAGGGAAAGTTAATAAAAGTTTTGAGTTCAATTGGAGTTAAATTGGGTTAGTTTGGGCTAAGTTTTGGTCTTGGGTTCAAATTGGGCTTTAAGGTCAAAAGTGAAATTGGATTCAAATGTCAATCAAATTGGGCTTGGATTTGGTCTAGATTGACATTAGGGATATTGAATTGAAGTTTAGAATTGAATTGGACCAAAATTGAGACCAATTGGGTGATTAGGTTTGACATTGGGTTCATTTGGGTTTAAAATGGGCTAAATTGGGGGTTTTGGTAAAAGTGGGGTAAATTGACAAAATTGGCCCATTGTGTAGTTGGACAAAACTAAATTAGGAATATTTGGGATTTTCTGGAATTTTTTGGGAATTTTCTGAATTTTTAGATTTTTGGGTCAACTGGGGCATTTTGGTAATTTGGAGGGTATAGGGGGTATTTTTAGAAATTTTGGTATTTTTGGCTGGAGATAGTCAATTTGAGTGGGGGAAAATGTTTAGGATTGTTTCTGAGGACTTTTGGGTGATTTGGAGATTTTGGAGGATTTGGGCAATTCCAAGGGTTTTTGGTAGGTTTGATGGGTGTAGGGTCCCCGGGGTCAAAAAATTGAAATTTTGGAAGAATGAAGATTGATCAAATATGAGTGAAATGGAATCACTTTAGTTGATCCATAAAGTCATATTAAGCCTATGTGAGCCATGAGAGGACTCATTGGAGGCATTCACTATGTTGTTCCTAACCCTCTTAACTAGGGGCTTAGGGGTTAAAGTCCATCCATATGAATTACCTACATGAGTCAGGGAGTCAAGTTGGGGTAAGGTGTGGTTTTAGGATTTGGATTGTGTATGTGAGAGTGTAGAGTGTGAGTGTAGTGAGTGTTTAAGTTAACTCTCACCAGACCAGGCTACCTAGGGTAGTCCTAAGGCCAAAGAGTCTTATAGGGAACTCATCCTTTAAACCTTCACATTTGATTTCATCCCTCTAGGTGATTAGGGGTCTACAATCAAGCTTGTGGGGTTTGTAGGGAGTTAAGAGGTGTTTGAATTTCTAAGTGGTGGGTTCCATTTCTAGTCCTCTAAGATTAGTCAAAGGAAAAGCCTAAGGCTAGATCCTCAGTACTAAAGAGAGAAGCAAAATACCTCATCAAAAATGAGATCAATAGGTTGTTTATTAGTGGGTTCGTTCGTTAGAAACAAAAATATTAAAGGAAAAAGGTCATAGAAAAGGTAAAGGGCCTGATTTAGAATTAGAAAGGAAGAGAAAGTCTTATGCAAGACTTCTCGACTCGAAGGACCGCTCCTAAACTAACACCTATTGGGGGTCCACCCTACCTCAGAAAAGAGGTAAAAGGATTTCGGAACCCCTCTGTTTAGGGGTGTCTAAACAGTGGCTCCTAAATCCGAGAGGAGTTGGCTATACTCATTCAAGACAGAAATGAACGGGGTATTCCAACGGAAGAATGATAGTTTTGGTCCACTAGGGATATGGACTCACTACCGATTTATGAAAGCAAAACCATCTAATCAAAATGGAGAGAGGAACTATTCCCTTACGGAGTCAACAGAAATTGTCGGTATATTTTAGGTTGAGTGTTGTATTTCTTAAAAGGGGTCACCTACAGAAATTGTCGGCGAATCTTCATATTTTAAATTTAATTTAAATATATATAAGTTGGAATGTAACATTTGATTTTTAAAATAATTTTTAAATTTGAAAATTTTAAGATATGATATCAAACCGATCTCACATCCCGAATAGTTATTATAAATGAGCACCGTACCAAAAACCGTGTTTTTATCCCGAGGAATAGACACATTGCTTGATGATGGGGCTCGATTAAATAAACTAAAAGATTTGTGACATTCGTTTGGTCTGCAAACCAATTTTATAAGCCGACAAGTTCCCCTGCTTAATATAAAGGAATTAAGCAGGGTTTATATTACTTGGGTTCTTAAAGTTCCTTATAAGGGCAAGCCCCTATAGTTAATTACATCTTAAATGTCCGAAGACACTTAAGAAAACTCTCGATAATGATCAGTGGTTTTGCTCTCAAGAATTTCAAAGTTTAAGGTTTTCAAAAGATTTGAGTTTTGGAAATTTTAATACGGAATGGATCAAATTTGGAACAATTTATTTTAAGAGTCTAAAGAAAGAGATGTAGGAGAAGCTGAGGATCCAAGAAGAATCTTGGCAACTTCTCAAACTATCCTATTGTTTGGCTTCAATTTGGGAGTTTATTTAATGTTTCAATCCTACCAATTTTATTTAAATAAGACTTATATTTGTATGACATGATCATACAAATAGCCTTGAAGATGTGAGGGTTTATGTCGTACCGAACGACTACCTCGGAGTCCTAAGACCGGTTAGGGCTTAATTTACATGACATGATCATGCAAATGCCTAACGAAGAGTTGAGGATTTATGTTGCACTAGTAAAACTACCTCGAACTCCTATGGCTTGATTATTTAATTCTAAGAAAGTTTTCTTGAAGTAGATCGGAGTTTCTTGCGATGACGATGGTCGGCTGCCCACCATGCTCCGAGCTCCTTGTTGTTGTAGAGGTTTAGTTTTAGAAGTCATAAATTAGGAGATGAGAGAAGTGTTTTGGTTTAGAGAAAGTCTTAAAATCCAAGTGTTTTTAAAATTTTAATTAAAACAAATCATAAAGTTGTTTAAACAGAACCGAGTAAGATCCCACGGTTCCGTCATCCCGACACCGTTATTTTCATTGAATTCACTTAGTCCAGATGAATTTGCTAAACTTAACTGAATGAGTTCCACACTTTCATTTAGATCGTGGGAAATCCCGTTAGCAACACGTGGGTTACATCATCAGAGGTATTCCCGATCATTCAACGAGACGTTTTAATTTAGTTGCAATTGCAGTTTTGTTAATCTGTTTGTGATTAAATTTTGAGTTATTTTATATTTTGGAATGCTGTGGCGTTAAATTTTATCTTGCAATGACTTTTAATTTACTTTTGGTTTCAGTTTAGGGACTATCCTAAAGGTTTTGGTTTTCATGTAATAGTTTTATTTATCATGCAAGAAAAGTAAAGTACAGTGCATGTAAGTAATTTGCAATAAAATAAAAGCGTACCTGGAGTGTTTTCCCGTCATCCCAAGCTGCACTTAAAACACATTTCAAGTCATTTAAATATTTTAACAGATACCTAGGTAAAGCTAAGGGAAGGGTTTTGGTTGTCTACCAAATTCCTAATCCTATAACTAGTCATCTTCTATGACGTCTTGGTTCTTGGTTTGGTTTAAGGATGATTTTCTTCATCAAAGAACAATTAAATTCAATTGTTCTTCTAAAACATCCCGTCATATTGGCGAAGTGTTTAGGACGAGTTCTAAACATCTTTTGAATACTACAGGATTATTTTGAGTCAAGTAAATTTAATTGCACATGTAAATTAATCATCGAAAGTTTAGTTAAACTTTGTCTCTTGCTCAGTGAACTTAGGTATTTGATTACCTCGATGAATGAAGTGACATCTCACTTAATACTACTATTTAAGAGTTATAATAATTAAAGCCTTTAAGAGGCGAGTTGGGTTGTTGAGAATTTTAATCATTCTTAATTTAATGTTTGAGGTAATGATTTAAAGCCTTTTAATTTAATTATGAGGTTTTAATTAATAATTTTAAGTTTGAAATAGTGTTCAAGTTATTTTATATTTGATTCAAATCTTTACATTTTCAATTATCTTAGTATTTCAAGTTGATGTTCATGTTTTAAATTTACTTAGATAGAAAGAGGAGTTGAAATTATTGATATGTTCTGATTTAACTCTTAATGATTTCACTTCAGTTTGTTGTTAAATGATTTTAATTTAATTTAATTCAATTTAATTTAAATTTATTTTAATTCTATTTAATTTTAATTTAATTTTAATTTAATTTTAATTTAATTTAATATTAATTTAATTTAATTTTAGTTTAATTTAATTTAGTTTAACTTAAATTTAGTTTAATTTAAATTTTGTTTAATTTTAATTTAATTTTAATTTAATTTAATTTTAATTTTAGTTTTAATTGTTAATTTGGATTATTATTTTAATTTTAATTAAGAACTAAATATTGTTAAAGTGACTTATTTAGATATTTTTTAATTAAAGAATAAATATCCTCTTAATAATATCCTTATTTTAATAATCAAATTTTAAATATATTCTTTCAAATTCAAATCATTTAATTAATTAAAGTTTCATTTTGATATTTTCAAAGTGTTTAGTGGGTTTCTACCCCTAAATTTCCCTATGTTTCAATCATCCATGAGAAAGTTAAAATCAAATATTTTAACCCCATTTTGATTAAACCTAAAGCTTTAATTAAGGGTTAAAATTTTTAATTACCTTTATGCCCTTTTAAGCTTATTTATTTCATAACTCACTAAATTGAGTTCAAATGAATTTGAAATTTTTATGTCACCTCACTCACATATCAATTAAGACATTAGAGGAGAAAATGTGATTTTTCTGAATTTAATTTACTTATATAATTATTTTTAGTAGAAAATAGGGTTTTCAAAGAAAATTCAACAACATGACCAAGAAAAGGTTTCTATCTTTAAGAAAATTATGATATGTTCCTAATGACGAGAGGACCACTTGGACCAAATTTTGTGATTTTTTGAATTATATTTTATTTACTATAATTATTTTGAGTTTTAGAGTATTAATTAATTTTAAAATAAAATTAAAGTTGAAAAGAGATTTTATATTTTTCATAAATGTCTCTGACCTTAAGAAGTCCAGAGAAACAAGTTTTATAATTTTCTAATTTTTCTTTGATTTATTAGAATTATTTTAAAGAAGAAGGTTGAAAATTCATTTTTTAATATTAAAAATTACATTAAGCCTTTAAAATTCAATATCTTATCCTAGGGACTTAGGAAAAATATTTGATTTGTTCCTAAATGATTAGGAGTCAAAATGTGACATTTTAATGATTTTTAATATTTTCATGATTTTTATTATTTTTTTAATTATTAAAATTTTTTAATATTGTGAAAAATCAACTTTTTTATAAAATTCAAATTTTAATTTTCCTAAACTCCCCTGATATTAGAGAAGCTCCAAAATTATTTTTGTGAATTTTTGAAAAGTATTTTTGGAGTTATGAATTTTTAAAGTTCCATTTTGCTTATGAGGCTTAATAAATCCATTTGGTGGGGTTAATCAAGTCCAATTGATTTCAAAATTTTATGTAAGGTTCCTCTGACCCTAAAGAGTAATGGAGAATGGTTTTCAAGTCAATTTGATGTGTGGTTAGCCCTAATTAATTCAAATTCAATTTTAGGGGTTTAGGCTAATTAAGGTTATTATGAATGAATTAACTCAAAATATATTTTTCATAGGGTCCCCTAGCCCTAAGAAACATCACCAAATTTTTCTAGAATTTATTTTACAATATGCTAATTATTAAAATAAAAATACCTAAAATAGTGACATGAACTTGAAAAATCAATAACTTTTCACAGAGATGGCCTCTGACCTTGAAAAATTCAGGGAATGTTCCCAAGATCAGAGGCTTCAAAAGTCCTATGGTCTCATGCCATGGTGAATTATCTATGGAAATGAAGAATCAAAACATTGAAAATAGTAAATAAATTATTAAAAATAAAAGACTCATCCAATTAACTTAATTTCTTTTCCACATTATTCTCCTCTGTTCACTAAGCAAGTGGGTATTTTTATTTTATTTTTGTGATTTTTCTATATAAAGATATGAATTTTTGAAGTTCACGGTATTTAAATAATTCAAAAATACCCTAATTTCCTACTTATCCACGCGGCACCGCGTCAATCTCGGCAGCTCCGAAAGCCCACACGTCGCGCTATGATTCGGCGCCGCCATCTGACTTAGCTCTCCAGGGGCCCGCGGTTCATGTACCATTACGCTGTCTGACTTGATCTCAACCGTCCGCTCGATACACGCGCGATCCAACTGCTCCTGGTCATCGTCTACGACTGGTGTGCACCCGTGACCATCCATACTCAAACCCTAATATCTCTCTCGATTCTCAATGGATTTTTGAGTTCTTATACTCTATCGATTCGTCTTGAAGAGAAGAACACATCCATACAGTTTATAGGCTATGAAATTAGCCCAACCAAAATGGAGACTCGCTGCAAGCTCGGGAGGAAGAATGAGTTCATACCTTTGCTCAGAGAAGTGAAGCTTCGATCTGAGAGTTGTGTCACCTTCGATTGAGTCCAGGCAAGCTCCGGATGAAGTCTCTGGCTCTAAGGAATTGTCTAAGTATGAAAGTGACCAAGGCCGATCACAAAGCTTGGAGAGTGGAAGCGATGGCTGGCACTAGTGAGGGGGCTTTCTTTGGGGAACTTCTCCTCTTGGTACGAGTGAAGGTGTAGGGTCAATCAATTTGGAGATTGGCTCATTGTTGTGAAGTATCCTATTTTTTGGGTGGATTTTCGACTCGACAATTGAGCTCGCGAGAGAGGGTTTTAGAGTTTGAAATTCGGTGGGGATCAAGTTCTCTATGTCGGAGAGTGCAGGTGATTTTGGCAGAGTTTTGGTAAGGTTTGGTTCAACACCTTTTTTGGTCGAGAGGTGGTGGTGTTTAAATAGAGGTGGCTGGAGGGCTTCCCAGGAGCAATTAGAGGCTGGGATCAGCTGCTCAGGGGAGGAGAAGAACAGCTGCAATGGCCACTGGGCATGGGACAGCTCAGCAAGTTCAAATAGAATTTATGCTTCAAATTGAGCCTCTCGGTCTGGTGTTTTCAGGTGGCTATGGTGGCTGGTCGGCCAGGCATGGGTCACCCTCAGGGTCAGGGAGGTCAGTGCTTGAGTTTGGTGCCAACAATTGGCTTTGGACATGCGTAAAGGAGTTGGATTGAAATAGCATAGAGAGAAGGTCATTTTGGGTTCAAATGGGTCAACCCATGGTTTTGGTCTAGGTGCACCACCCAAGGCTTGGATTTAGGTTGAAAAGGTTCATTTGGGTCAGCCAAGAGGAAATGGTATAGTCTCCGTCAAGGATTAGGTGGCTAACTTTGTTTAGTGTGTATCATGGATGGGGTTAAAAAGGCTTAAGGAAGGCTTAAGAAAGGGGCTCCTCCATTTGCCATTTATGGGATGGTCACATGTTAAACTTCTCATGCCTTTACATGGGGCTTAAGAATGGCTTCATGGCTTCATGTGGCTTGGGAATGACTTAGCCAAGTTTCATGAAAATGGGTTTTAGGGATTTTTGGCATTTAGGGGTGATTTGGCACGAGGTTTGATTTGGAATCATTTGATCATGGATTTAAAACTTAGGGTTTGATTTTGGTTAAAAGGATGACAAATGAAAATATCATGTGGGCTTTATGATAGATTTTGGGCTTTTGAAATGGTTTTGGATGGTCTTTTAAAGTGGTTTAAGGAAGTGGGCTTTTGGATTTTAAAATGGACTTTTGGATGAAAGTTTTATGAAGGACCATGTCAAATAAATGTTGGGTTTAGTTTAGGGATGTGTCATGACTGATTTGGAAAAAATTTGAAGTGATTTTGAATTTAATTAGGTTTAATGTGGGGTCTTTTAGTAAAGGGGCCGAAGTGGTTCAAATTGGGCTAACTTGGTTTAAGGTTGGGCTAAAGTTGGATTTGATGTAAAATTAATGTTGAGAAATTTTTATGGGAATGTCACAAAGAGTTTTCAACTTTGGTTGGGCTTTGATTTTGGGATTTGGGCCCATTTGTGTTAGGTTTGGGCTTAGGTCAATTTAAGGGATTTTGGTTTTGGGTTAGGTTTGGGTGGAGTTTAGGTTCAAATTTTGGGCAAATCAAGTTAGTGTTTTGTTTATGGGGGTGTTAGGAAGGCTTTAGAAAAGATTTGGGGCCAATTGGATTTGCATTGGATTGGTTTGAGCTAGGTTTAGGTCATGGGTCAAAATTGGGCCTTAGGCTTCAAATTGAAATTGGGCTCAAATGTGAATCAAATTGGACTTGAATTTGGTCTACATTGATTTTGGGGATGTTGAATTGAAGTTTAGAATTGAATTGGACCAGAATTGAGGTCAATTGGGGTGGTTTGGTTTGACATTGGGTTCACTTAGGTTAAAAATGGGTCAAATTAGGGGGTTTTGGTAAAAGTGGGGTAAATTGGCAAAATTGACCCATGGTGTAGTTAAAAAAAATGAAATTGGGAATATTTGGGATTTTTTGGAATTTTTTGGGAATTTTATGAATTTTTGGATTTTTGGGGTAAAAGGGTATTTTGGTAATTTTGTGGGGTTTAGGGGTATTTTTGGTAATTTTGGTATTTTTGGCCAAAGACAGTCAATCTGAATGGTGGGAAGTGTTTAGGAATTATTTTGAGGGATCTTGGGTAATTTAGGCAATTTTGCAAATTTTAGGACATTTCAAGGGTATTTGGTAGGTTTGGTAGGTCCGGGGCCCTTGGGGTCAAAAATTGAAATTTTGAAAAAAAGAAGATTGATCAAATGTGAGTGGAATGGAATCACTTTGGTTGAGCCATGAAGCCATATTAAGCCGATATGAGCTATGAGAGGACTCATTTGAGGCATTCACTATGTTATTCCTAACCCTCTTAGCCAGGGGCTGAGGGGTTAAGGACCATCCATATGAATTACCTACATGAGTCGGGAAGTCGAGTTGGGTCAGAGTGTGGTTTTAGGACTTGGAATGTGTGTGATAGTGTAGTGTATGTGCAAGTCGGCCCTCACCGGAGCCAGGCTACCCGGGGTATTCTAAGGCGGAAAGGTCACTAAGGGAACTCATCCTTTAAACCTCCACATTTGATTTCAACCCTACAGGTGATTAGGGGTCTACAATCAAGCTTATGGGGTTTGCGGGGAGTTAAGAGGTGTTTGAATTTCTAAAGGGTGGGTTCCATTTCTAGTCCTCTAAGATTAGACAAAGGAAAAGCCTAAGGCTAGATCCTATGTACTAAGGAGAAAGAAGCAAAGGATCTCATCAAAAATGAGGTCAACATAGGTTTAATTAATCCTAAACCTTAATTAGACCTACCCTTAATTAAATCTAATTAATCTAATTAAACCTTACGTAAATTAGGTTTAATTAATCCTAAACCCTAATTAGATCTAACCCTAATTAAGTCGAATTAATCTAATTAAACCATACTTAAATTAGGTTAAATTAATCCTAAACCTTAATTAGACATACCCCTAATTAGGTCTAATTAATCCAATTAAACCTTACGTAAATTAGGTTTAAGTAGTCCTAAACCCTAATTAAGTCTAACCCTAGTTAGACTTAAATAACCCCAAACCTTAAGTACATAAGAAATCCTAAACCTTAATTAAGTCTATCTTTTGTTAGACTTAAATCAACTTCTAACTTAGATTCAACCTAACTTGAACCCAAGTTACCTAAACCTTAGGTTCAACCCATATTGAACCTAAGTAAACTTTTAAACTTAGGTTCAACCTAACTTTAACCCAAGTTAACCAAACCTTTGTTTCAACTCATATTGAGCCTAAATCAACTTCTAGCTTAATTTTAACGTAACTTGAACCCAGGGTTCAACTCATATTGAACCTAAATCAAATTCTAACTTAAGTTCTAACCTAAATTGAACCCAACCTTAGACTCAACCTAAATTTAACCTAAGCCAAAACTTAGGTTCAACTTAACTTGAAACCGAGTCAAACTTAAACTCTTAGGTTCAACATAAATTAAACCTAACTTTAACCTATACTTAGGTTCAACCCAACTTGAATCTGAGTCAAACTTAAACCTCTTAGGCTTAGCCTAACTTTAACCTAAGTAAAACTTATCTTATACTTGGGTTAAACCCAATATGTATCCAAGTATAATTCAAACCTAACTTAAAGTTCAATCTATTTTGAATCCAATCTTAACTTAGGTTCAACCTACACTAAACTTAATCTAAACAAAAATTAGGTTCAACCTACATTGAATCTAATTCAAATCTTACTTAGGTTTAATATGCCTAATTTAGATTCTTTAGATTTAATCTATATTGAATCTAAACTTAACTCAAATATCTTTAGATTCAAACAACACCAAATCCAAGATTTGATCTAAATATTTTTAGATTCAAATGACATTGAATCTACAACTTTACCCGATTTTAAGTATAGTCAAACTTAACAAAATGACTTCACATTCAAATGACATCAAATCTAAAAGTGTAACTTATGTTATATTTTAGTTAAGTATAATCTACATTAGACATAAAATCCTTAGATACTGAATCTAAAGTTTGATTTAAAACCTTTAAATTCAAAAGACATCGAATTTAATTCTAATTCATAAAGATTAAATTCAAATGATACAAAATTTAAAGGAGATTAAATTCAAATTCCTACGAGATAAAAACAACTAAGTCAGATAAATAAAATTGACATTATTTCTTTCATGAGAATCACACTTAATACTATTTTCTTGCAGGTTGAAGAAAAATTCAGCTTTATATATACTTTGCATGTTATTAGGGTGTGCAAACTCTATTTTGCAGGACCACATTATGAAGATAGGACAACAAAAGTATTCATCAAATGATATCAATGACATTGATAAAAATAAAACAAGATCAAAAAGACACTAAAACAAAATAACAACAAAACAAAACCTAAAATTTTAGGATAGCCGTGAAACCTAAAATTTTATGATAGATGTGAAACCTAAACTTTTAGGATAGCCACTAAACAGATAATAAATTACAAAAAAAATAAAATAATGACATAGACAAAACAAAATAAAATTAAAATGACAAATAAAAAAACAAAACAAAATAAAACCGACATAACAAATGATATTGACAAAATCAAACTCTTAGGGTAGTATGACATATTACCCCTAGAAGTGAACATTGATGTTTCTTTTCTTGTTCTTGAAACTTTTTAGAAAACAACTGTTAACATTCATCAAAAGTTCTCTTAGACAATTTTAATTTTTTCAGATGTAATTCACTATAGGAGCTTGCTTCTATAGGAGATTTAAGGACTTAAGATAGGTATTATAACTAGAGATCTCGGGTTATAAAAATTTTATATGTGATTCTCCTTATACAAAAATTTCTAGAATAAGGCATTTTAGAATCCCCTTTTGTAAGGATTATCACTAGCATTTCCTATTCCACTATTTTCTATTTTATCAGCCCTTATTTTCTTGAAATTTCTTAAGGATCCTTTATATGATCCAAAAAATAGATAAACAGAGTGGCGACTCCAAACAATGACATCGACGTCAAAATGAACAAAATCTCAGCCAACTCCAAATGCCACCAAATATCTCCCAAAATTAGCCAAAATCTAAACAATTCCAAAAATGCCCTATAGCCTAAAAATTGTCATTTTTTCACGAAATCATTTTAAACATCTCCAAATTACCTAATGGATTTAAAACACTCCACATTCCTTAAAACTAGTTCAATTGCCCTAAATTCTCCAAAACCACCAAAATAACCCAATTTTCACCAAAATTCTCCAAAATTACCAAAATGACTTTAAATCCTAACAATAAAAAAATCACCAAATTCTAAAGATTTTGCCAAAAATCATTCTAAATCACTCCAAATTATTCAAATTGTCTAAATTCACCCAATATCTACCAAAATTAGCTAAAATCAAAAAATTCCAAAAATTCCACAATGGCCCACAAATTCTCATTTTATTACTAAAATCATTTTAAACATCTCCAAATTACCCAATTGATCTAAAATACTCCACAATCCTTAAAACTTGCCAAATTGCCCTAAAGTCTTAAAAACTATAAAAGTAACTAAATTTTCACCAAAATTCTCCAAAATCACCAAAATACCCTTAAAACCATAAAAATCAAAACAAATCTTCAAATTCCTAAGATTTCACCAAAAATTGTTCAAAATCACTCTAAATTATTCAAATTGCCCAAATTCACCCCAAATTTCCCAAAATTAGCCATAATCCCAAAAATTCCCAAAATGCACCTATGGCTCAAAAACTCCATTTTCTTAATTTTAAACATCCCCAAATAACCCAATTTTTTTTAAATACTACACATTCCTTAAATATAGACAAATTGCCCTAAATTCCTCAAAACTTTCAAAATAACCTAATTTTCACAGAAATTCTCCAAAATTACAACAATGCCTATAAAACTCTAAAAATCTCAAAAATCTCCTAATACTTAAGATTTCCCTAAAAATCATTCTAAACCACTCTAAATTACTCAAATTGCCTAAACTCACCCAAAATCTCCAAAAATTAGCCAAAATCCCAAAAATGTCAAAAATACCTCATGGCCTAAAAATCACATCTCTTCACCAAAATCAATTTTAACCTTTTCAAATTACCCAATTAATCTAGAATACAATACATTCCTTAAAACTAGCCAAATTGTATTAAATTCTCCAAAACTACCAAACTAACCTAATTATCGACTAAATTCTCCAAAATTCCCAAAATGCCCTAAAAACCTTAAAAATGCAAAAAAAAACTTTAAATTTCTAAGATTTCACCAAAAATGATTTTAAACTTCTCAGAATTATTGAAATTGCCCAAATTGGTCCCAAATCACCCAAAATTAGCAATAATACCAAAAATTTTGAAAATCCCCATATGACCAAAAAATTCTCATTTCTTCACCAAGATCATCTTAATTATCTCCAAATTACTCGATTGATCTAAAATACTCAACATTCCCCTAACACCTCCAAAACTACCAAAATAACCTAATTTTCATCAAAATTACCAAAACGCCTTTAAATCCTAAAAATCTAAAAAATATCCAAATTCTTAAAATTTCAGCCAAATCTTTCAAAACCACTTCAAATTATTCAAATTGTTCAAATTCACACAAAATCTCCTAAAGTTAGCCAAAATTTCAAAAATTCTCAAAATTCTCCTATATCTCAAAAATTCACATTTCTTCACCAAAATCATTTAAACCTCTCCAAATTACCCAATAGATAAAAAATACTCCACATTCCTTAAAACTAGTGAGATTGCCCTAATTCACCAAAAGTACCAAAATAACCTAATTTTCACTAAAATTCTCTAAAATTGCCAAAATGCGCTTAAAACACTAAAAATCTAAAAAATTCTCCAAATTCCTAAGACTTCACCAAAAATTATTCTAACCAGTCCAAAGGCAAAATCTCAAAAATTTCTTAAATGCCCTTATGGCCTAAAATTCACATTTTTCACCAAAATCATTTTAAACCTCTCAAATCTACCCAATTGATCTAAAATACTCCACATTACTTAAAACTAGTCAAATTGCCCTAAATTTTCTAAAATTAACAAAATAACCTAGTTTTAATAAAAATTTTCCAAAATTACCAAAATGCAGTTATAAACCTAACAATCCCAGAAATCTCTAAATTCCTAATATTTCACCAAAAAATCATTCTAAACCACTCCAAATTATTCAGAATGAAGAATTTTACCCAAAATCTCTTAAATTTAGCGAAAATCCCAAAAATTATCAAAATTGTCATACAGCCTAAAAATTCTCATTTTTTCACCAAAATCATGTTAAACATCTCTAAATTACTCAACTGATCTAAAATACTCCACATTCCTCAAAACTAGACAAATTACCCTAAATTCTTTACAACTACCAAAATAACTTAATTTTTAACAAAATTCTCCAAAATTACCAAAATGCCCATAAAACCATAAAAATTTAAAAAACCTCTAAATTCCTAAAATTTCATGAAAAATAATTCTAATCCACTCCAAGTTATTCAAACTACCTAAATTTACTAATCAAAATGACCCTAGTGCAAAAAAATTCACATTTCTTCACCAAAATCATTTTAAACTTCTTTGACTTACCTAATTGATTTGAAATACTCAACATTCCTTAAAACCATTCAAATTGCCCTAATTCTCCAAAAAATACCAAAATAATTCCGTTTACACAAAAAATTTCCAAAATTACCAAAATGCCTTTGAAACCCTTAAAATCTCCAAATTCCTAAGATTTCACCAAAAATCATTTTAACACAGTCCAAATTACTCAAATTGCCTAAATTCAACCCAAACTTCCCAAAATTAGCCAAAATCCCAAAAGTTTCCCAAATTCCATTATGGCCCAAAAAATCTCATCTCTTCACCAAAATTATTCTAAACCTCCCCAATTTACCTAATTGATCAAAAATACTCCAGATTCCTTAAAACTAGCTAAATTGCCTTAAATTTTCCAAAACTACCAAAAAAGCCAATATTGACGAGAATTATCCAAAATTACCACAAATTTCATTAAAACCCTAAAAACCCAAAAGTCTCCAATTTGTTAAGCTTTCACCAAAAATCATTCTAACCCTATCTAAGTTACCCGAATTCCCAAATTCACCCTAAATCACTGAAAATTAGCCAAAATACCAAAAATTCAAAAAATGCTCCTATGGCAAAAAAATTCTCATTTATTCACCAAAATTATTTTAAACTTCTCCAAATTACACAATTGATCTAAAATACTCAACATTTCTTAAAACTAGCCAAATTGTCCTAAATTCTCCAAAATTACTAAAACAACCAATTTTCTCCAAAGTTTCCAAAATTACTAAAATGCCCTTAAAACCTTAAAAATCTCCAAATTCCTAAAATTTTACCAAAAATCATTCTAAACCACTTCAAGTTTTTCAAATTTCTCAATTTTACCCCAAATCTCCTAAAAATAGCCAAAATCTCAAAAATTCCCAAAGTGCCCTTATGGCCCAAAAAATTCTAATTTCTTCACTAAAATCTTTTTAAATCTCTCCAAATTACACTATTGTTCTGAAGTACTCCTCATTCCTTAAAACTTGCTAAATTGCTCTCAAAACCTGAAAACTAATAAAAAAACTAAATTTTCACCAAAATTATTTAAAATTACTAGAATGCCCTTAAACCCCTAAAATCCAAAAAATCTCCAAATTCCAAAAATTTCACTAAAAATTATTCTAAGCCACTTCAAATTTACTGAGATTGCCCAAATTTATTCCAATTCTCGCCAAATTACCTAATTGATCTAAAATACTCCACTTTTCTTAAAACAAGCCATATTACCCTAAATTCATCAAATCTACCAAAATAACCAAATTTTCACCAAAATTACGAAAATGCTCTTAAAACCCCTAAAATCCAAAAAATCTCCAAACTTCTAAGATTTCACTAAAAATCATACTAAACCACTCCAAATTATTTAAATTGCCCAACTACACCCCAAATCTCCCAAAATTAACCAAAATCTCAAAATTTTCTAAAATGCCCCTCGGGCCCAAAAATTATCTTTTCCTCACTAAAATCATTTTAAACCTCTCCAATTTACCCAAATGATCTAAAATACTTCACATTCCTGAAAACTAGCCAAATTGTCCTAAATTCTAGGAAATTACCAAAATTACCCTACTTTTGTCATAATTTTAAAAAATTATAAAAATTCCCTTGAAACCCTAAAAATCCCAAAATTCTCCAAATTCTTAAGATTTCACCAGAAATTATTTTAAACCGCTCCATATTATTAAAATTGCCCAAATTTTTCCCAAATCTCCCAAAATTAAAGAAAAGCCTAAAATTTCAAAAAAATGCCTCTATAGTCAAAAAATTTTCTTCTCTTCACCAAAATCATTTCAAACCTCTCTAAATCACCCAATTGATCTAAAATACTCCACATTGTTTAAGACTAGTCAAATCGGCCTATCTCTAAAATTACCAAAGAAAACCTAATTATAAACAAAATTATTCAAAATTACAAAAATAACCTTAAAACCATAAAAATCCCAAAAATCTCCAAATTTCTAAGATTTCACTAAAAGTCATTTTAAACCACTCCAAATTGCTTAAATTTGCCCAAACTCTCTCCAAATCTTTCAAAACTAACTAGAATCCTGAAAATTTAGAAAATTCCCCTATGGTCCTAAAATGCCCATTTCTTCACCAAAATCTTTTTAAACTTCTCTAAATGACCCAGTTGATCTAAAATACTGCACATTCGTTAAAACTAGCCAAATTTCTCTAAATCCTCCAAAACTACCAATATTAAACAATTTTCACCAAAAATCTCCAAATTTACCAAAATGACCTTAAAACCATAAAAATCTCAAAAATGGCCAAATTTCTCATATTTCATCAAAAATGTTTTTAAGCCACTACAAATTACTCATATTTAATAAATACACACCATATATCCCAAAATTACCAAAATGCACCTAGGGCTAAAAAATGCACATTTCTTCACCAAAATCATTTTAAACCTCTTTGAATTACCCAATTGATTTGAAATACACCACATTCCTTAAAACTTGCCAAAATGCCTTAATTCTCTAAAACAACTAAAATAACTCAATTTTCACCAAAAATTTCTAAAATTACCAAAATTCCCTCAAAACCCTAAAAATCCCAAAAACTCTCCAATTTTCTAATTTTTCACCAAAAATCATTCTAAGCCACTCCAAATTATTCAGGTTGCCCAAATTCACCCCAAATTTATCAAAATTAGCTATAATCCAAAAAATACTAAAAATGCCACTATGGCTAAAAAATTATTATTTCTTCAACAAAAACATTTTAAACCTCTCCAAATTACCCAATAGATCGAAAATACTCCGCATTCCTTAAAAATAGACAAATTGTCGTAAAGTCTCCAAAACTATCAAAATAACCTAATTTTCTCTAAAATTATCAAAATGCCCTCAAAACCCTAAAAGTCCCAGAAATCTCTAAATTCCAAAGATTTCACTAAAAATCATTCTAAACACTTCATGTTATTCAAATTGCCTAAATTCACCCCAAATCTCCCAATATTAGCCAAAATCCAAAAAATTTCAAAAAATGCCGCTATGACCCAAAAATTCTAATTTCTTCACCAAAATCATTTCAAACCTCTATAAATTTTACCCAATTCATCTAAAATACTCTACATTATTTAGAACTAGCTAAATTTCCCTAAATTCTCCGAAACTACCAAAATAACCCAATTTTTACCAAAATCTCCAATTTCCTAAGATTTCACCAAAAATCAATCCAATCCACTCCAAATTATTCAATTTGCCCAAATTTACCCAACATCTCCACAAATTAGCCAAAATCCCAAAAATTCTCAAAATGGCCCTATGGCCCAAAAGTTATCATTTCTTAACCAAAATCTTTTTGAACCTTACCAAATTACCCAATTGATCTAAAATGCTCCACATTCCTTAATATAAGCCAAATTGCCCTAATTTCTCAAAAAATACCAAAATAACCAAATTTTCACCAAAATTCTCTAAAATTACCAAATTGTTTTTAAAAATCCTAAAAATCTGCAAGTTCCAAACATTTCACTAAAAATCATTCTAAACCACTTCAAATTATTCAAATTTCCCAAATTCACCCCAAATCTCACAAAAATATTCAAAATCCCAAAAATTCCTAAAATGCCTCTATAGCCTAAAAATTCTCATTTCTTCCCCAAAAACATTTTAAACCTCTTCAAATTGCCTAATTGGTCTAAAATACTCCACATTCATTAAAACTAGCCAAACTTTCATAAATTCTCCAAAACTATCAAAATAACCAAATTTTCACCAAAATTTTCTAAAATTTCCAAAATGCCGTTAAAACCCTAAAAATCCCTAAAATCTCTAAATTTCTAAGATTTCACCAAAAATCATTCTAAACCGCTCCAAATTATTCAAATTACCCAAATTTACCGCAATTCTAAAAAAAATAGGCAAAATCTAAAAAATTTTGAAAATGCCCATATCGCCCAAAACATCCCATTTCTTCACCAAAATATTTTCAAACATCTCCAACTTACCCTATAAATATAAATTAATCCTCATTCCTTAATAATATACAAATTGCTCTAAATTCTCTAAAACTACTGAAATAATCTATTTTTCACCAAAATTACCAAAATGCCCTTAAAACACTTCAAAATCTCCAACTTCTACTTGGAATTGTGAGTTTGTCTATGAAATACTTGATAGATTTGTTGCTAATTCTGCTTGGATTAATTGTTTTTTTATACAAAAGGTTCATCATCTTGATTTTTTGGCTTCTAATCATACCCCTGTTCTGATTAAGGTTCAGAATGATTTTGGAAAAAAAATATTTATCATTTTTGTTTCTATAATAGGTGGACCTTTTATCCTCTTGTTTTCTTAGGAGTCAAAGAGAATTGGAATGCTAGTAAATTAAACTCTGTGCATTTTACTCTTGGTGTTAAACTTGGGTTACTTTAGAAAAATCTTGCTAAATTTCTTCATAAGTGGAATTGGAATGTTTTTTGAAATCTCATTAAGGTTATGGCTGTTGCTGAACATCGTGTTAAAGCGTTAGAAATGGATTACTACAATTACAGTATTAGTTTTGATTTGTTACTTCAAGGGCACCAAGAGCATTTTAATGAAATTAATATGGAGGAAATTTTTTACGCTCAAAAGGCGGCTCATGCTTATTTTTTAGATGGTGAATGGAATTTTGCTTTTTTTCATGCCTGTATTAAAACTAGAAGGAAGCCTGAGGTAGGTCTCTTTCTAATCATAGTGATATTATGAATGATGGTGTTATCGTTTTTTCAAATTTATTTCATAATGATGGGAGCTCTCTGGATATGATTAATGTGGATTTGTATGAAGGTTGTGATAAAGGTTAAAGATTTAAATCTTACTTATATTCCTTCCGAAGAGGAAATTAAAGAAATTCCTGTTAGTATGGAGGCTGGCAAAGCTGCTGTCCCGGATGGATTCACTATTGAATTCTATTAAGATTTTTGGGATGTTATTCATCCTAAACTTATTCATGCAATTCAGGATATCTTTTTTGGTAACGATTTACCAAAAAATTTTAAATCTTCTAATAATATATTAATTCCTACGGACAATGGTAGGAACTCTTGGAATGACTTTAAACCTATTAGCTTAAATTTAGTTGTCTCCAAGATTATCTCTAAAATTATGGTTATGAGAATTCAGCCTTTTTTGGGTGACATTATTTATTTAAATCAAACAGCTTTTCTTAAGGATAGGCTGATTGGTGATAATGCTTTTATTATTTTGGAATTACTTTTGGATCTTGATAAAAGTAAACTTGTGGTGATGTTATATTTAAAATGGATATTAAAAAGGCTTTTGACAATATCAGGTGGGAGTTCGTACTTGATGTTTTTAAAGTTGTTGGTTTTAATGATGATTTATGTAATATTTTTAAAAGGATTTTAGAAAATAACTATTACTCTGTTATTATTAATGGCACTTTATGTGGTTATTTAATGGCTTCCAAAGAAATTAAACAAGGAGATCCCCTTTCTCCTTATCTCTTTATTATTGCTTTTGATTATATCTCTAAGTGTTTTAATAGCCTATTTGCCAAGTATCCTAGTCTTAACTATAAACAAAAAGGGTGTATTAGCATTTCTCATCTTTGTTTTGCTGATGTTTTTATTCTTTTCACTAATTCTAGAAATATAGCCCTTAAAAAGGTTTGGAAAGTCATCTCTCATTTTCAGGAAGTACCTGGTTTATGCATTAACACTTCTAAATGTTATCTCTGCTAATCTAAGTATATATCGGTACGCTAAGAGAAATTGGATTGCTGATTATACTCATTTTGTTAAGGCTACTCAACCCATGAATTATATTGGTTTTATTCTTGACAAAAAGTTAAGAAGACATATACTTTCTCTGATTTATATGATAAAATTAGAAAGAAAATCCTCTTTTGAGAGCATATATTCTTGTCTTTTGGAGGTCGTGTTACAATACTCAAGTGCATTCTTACCTCTTTTCCTCTTTATTCTATGTAAGTGATGTGTATGCATCAAGTTTTTATAAGTAAACTTGAGATTTGTTTAATAAATTTCGTTAGGAAGGCTTTGGTAAACACAAAGTTCATTAGAGGAGTTGGGAGAAGCTATGTAAACCAATAGATAAGGTTGGCTTAAGGTTTCATAGGCTTTTTTATTCTATTAAAGTTAACATTTTGAAGTTGTGGCTTCATTTTAGAATGGATAATTCTATATGGGCTTATCTTTTACGTGCTAAATATTGTTCTAAAGCTTACCCTTTTGCGGTTACTTAATCTAAAAATGATTCTTTTATTTGGAAAGTGATGCTTAAGGTTTCTTCTCAGGTTAAAGAATTGATTTGCTTGGATGTGGAATTTGGTAGTGTGACTTTTTGATATGAAGACTAGCTCGGTAAGAGTCCCCTTAGGGATTTCTGTGGTGGTCCTAATGATATTAACATTAAAGTAAAAGATTTTTGGGATGACCATAATTGAAATTTGACTAAACATAATACTCTGGTTCATTCCAGTGATGTTAATTTCATTTATCAGATTCCTATTATTTCTGATAAGATGTAAGTTCCTAGAGTTAAAGGGAAGCTTGGTTATTCTGTTACAAGACCTTTGCTAACCATATGTTTTCTCATCAAGGTTTTGATCTTATCTGGAATTGGAATAAATGGATTAAGCCTTCTATTTCTTTTTTTGTTTGGAGATTTTTTCCTGAGATCTTACCTGATAATATTCTTAAGCATAAGGGTTTACGGCTTCCTTCCAAGTGTGTTCTTTCCAATAATGTTGAAGAATCTCTTACTCATATATTTTGCACTTGTTCTTTTGCTATGGATATTTGGAATAGAGTTTATGTTTTCTATAATAGGCAAGATATTTTATCTAGTTATTCCTCTATTAATGATATTTATGATGATTGGAAGAACAAGGGACATGATTTTCTATCTAATATCCCTTCTATTTAATTTTCTATCTAAACATCTTCATGCTAAAGCCACTTTCTTTCAAATTTGTTCTTATATAGCAAAACGTCTTTCTCAGCATGGTATGAAGTATACTAGCAATACTCTTATGAAGGCCATGCACTCTAATCTTTATATTATTTATTGGTACTACTCATTCTTTTGTGGTAGAATTTGGTACAAGCCATCTGTACCTTTTATTAAAATAAACTCAGATGGTAGCTGGAAGTTGAATAATGCTGGTATTGGTGAAGTTCGTAGGGATTGGAATGGTTTTGTCCTTTCTTGGGTTGTTGCTTCTTCTCCTTCTGTTCCTCCTTTGGTTGCTGAGGCTGATGCTATGGTGTTTGCTTTAGTAATGGCTCGAAAGATGAGATGAAAAAATCTTATTTTAGAGATTAGTTATATTACATTATGGAAGATTTGCAGGTCTAATTCAATTTGTCATTAGAGTATTCTACTGCAAGTTAAATTGATTCTTTATATGGATAAAGATTTTAATGTGGTGTGGTCATATACTAAAAGAGATGGGAATGCTGTTGCTAACTGGCCTGCAAAGTTGGGATCCTTATTAAGGGCACCTTTTGTTTCTCAAATGTTACCTATTGATCTTCATAGATTAGTCTTATTGGATTTATAGGTTGTGTGTTTTGTCGGGTGTGTTGAGTTATTATTTTTCTTCTTCGAATGAGGACCTTTTCTTTCATTTTTTCTCTTTTTGGTGATTGTAGGGTGTATGTGTAGGACCTCTTTCCCGAATTTATAATTTTTCTTTTATGGAATAAAATGTGGTGCCATAATGCTCCTTTATTAAAAAAACATCTCCAAATTATCCAATTGACTAAAACACTTCACATTTCTTAAAACTAGCCAAATTGCCATCAATTCTCTAAAACTACCAAAATAACACAATTTTCACCAAAATTATTCACAATTACCAAAATGCCCTTAAAACACTAAAAATCCCAATAAACTCCAAATTTCTAAGATTTTACCAAAAATCATTCCAGACCACTCCAATTCATTCAAATTGTCCAAATCCAACCTAAATCTCCTTAGTTAGCCAAAATCCCAAGAATTCCGAAAAAAGCTTCTATGGCCCAAAACTTCCCATTTCTTCACTAAAATCATTTCAAACCTATCCAAAATACTGAATTGATCTAAAACAATCCTCATTCCTTAATATTAGTCAAATTGCTCTAAATTCTCCAAAACTACGAAAATAACCCTATTTTCACCAAAATTCTCCAAATTTACCAAAATGCTGTTAAAACACTAAAAATTCCAAAATCTCCTAATTCCTAAGATTTCATCAAAAATCATTCTAAGCCACTTCAAATTATTCAAATTGTCCAAATTCACCAAAAATCTCCCAAAATTAGCCATAATCTTAAAAATTGCTAAAATGATCCAATGGCCCAAAAATTTTCATTCCTTCACCAAAATCATTTTAAACTTCTCTAAATTACCCAATTGATCTAAAAATACTCTACAATCCATAAAACTAGTCAAATTGCCCTAAATTCTCCCAAACAACAAAAATAACCCAATTTTCGCCAAAATTACCAAAATGACCTTAAAACCCTAAACATCCTAAAAATCCCCAAATTCTTAATACTTCACCAAAATCATTCTAAACCACTCCAAATTATTTTAATTACCCAAATGCACCCTAAATCTACCAAAATTAGTAAAAAACAAAAAGTATCCAAAATTGTACCTATGGCCAAAAAATTCTCATTTATGCACAAAAATCGTTTTAAACCTCTCCAAATTACCCAAGTGATCTAAAATACTAAACATTCCATAAAACAATCCAAACTGCACTAAATTCTCAAAAATTATCAAAATAACCTTGTTTCCACAAAAATTACCAAAATGTCCAAATAACTCTAAAAATCCCAAAATTTCTAAATTCCTAAGATTTCACCAAAAATAAATCTAAACCACTACAAAATATTCAATTTTTCCAAATTCACTTAAAACCTAAAATTCCAAAATCTGCAAATTCCTAAGATTTCACAAAAAAAGCGTTCTAAAATACTTCAAATTATTCAAATTGCCCAAATTCACCCAAAATATCCCAAAACTACAAAAAAATCCAAAAAATTCCCCAAATACCCCTATGGCCCAAAAATTCCCACTTCAACACTAAATCATTTTAAACCTCCCAAATTATCTAAAATACTCAAAATTCCTTAAAACTAGCTAAATTGCATTAAATTCTACGAAACTACCTAAATAACCTAAATATCACAAGAATTTTGTAAAATTACCTAAATGCGCTAAAAAACCTAAAAATCTATAATCTCTAATGTTTTAAACAAAATCATTTAAAACAACTCTAAATTATTCAAATAGCACAAATTCACTCCAAATCTCCCAAAATTAGCAGAAATCTCAAAAATACACAAAATGCCTCTATGAGCTCATTTCTTCACAAAAATCAATCTAAAACACTTGAAATTACCCAACCGATCTAAAATACTCCATATTCCTTAAAACTAGCTGTATTGCCGTAAATTCTCCCAAATTAAAAAAATTAACCTAATTTTCACCCAAACTCTCCAAAATTATGAAAATGCGCTTAAGAAACAAAAAAATTAAAAAATCTCCAAGCTCTTAAGGTTTCACAAAAAGTCATTATAAAGCACTCCAAATTATTTGAATTGCCCAAATTCACCCAAAAATCACCCAAAATTAGCCAAAATCCCAAAAATTTCCAATATGCCCCTAAGGCCAAAAAAATTCTCATTTCTTCACCAAAATTATTTTATACTTCTCCAAATTACACAATTGATCTAAAACACTCCACAATCCTTAAAGCTAGCCAAATTGCATTAAATTATCCAAAACTACCAAATTAACCCAAATTTCACCAAAATTTTCCAAAACTACCAAAATGGCTTAAAACCCAAAAAAACCCAAAAATCTCCAAATTCTTAAGGTTTCACCAAAAGTCATTCTAAATAACTCCAAATTGTTTAAATTGCTCAAATTCACTCCAAATCTCACAAAATTTACAGAAATCCCAAAAATTGCCAAAATGCCACTATAGTCTTATTTCTTCAACGAAATAATTTTAAATCTCTTCAAATTACCCAACTGATCTAAAATTCTCCACATTCTTTAAAACTAGTCATGTTGCCCTAAATTCTCGCAAACTACCAAAATAACTCAATTTTCATCCAAATTCTCCAAAATTACCAAAATGCTCTTAAAATCCTAAAAATTCCAAAAATCTTAAAATTCTTTAGATTTCACAAAAAATTAGTCTAAAACATTTTGATTTATTCAAATTGCCTAAATTCACCTCAAAATTAGCCGAAATCCCAAAATGTCCCTGTGGCCCAAAAATTCGCATTTCCTCACCAAAATAATTTTAAACTTCTTCAAATTTCCCATTTGATCTAAAATACTACACATTCATTAAAACTAGGCAAATTGCATTAAATTCTACAACACTATAAAATAACCTAAATTTCACAAAAATTCATCAAAATTACCAAAATGACATTAAAACCCTAAAATCCAAAAACTCATAAAATTCTTAAGATTTCACAATAAATCATTCTAAACAACTCCAACTTATTCAAATTGCCCAAATTCACACCGAATCTCTGAGAAGTAATGGAAATCCCAAAAATCCCCAAAACGCCTCTATGGGCTCATTTCTTCACAAAATCATTCTAAAACTCTTCAAATTACCCAACTGATATAATACACTCCACATTCTTTAAAACTCGCCATATTGCCCTAAATTCTCCCAAACTACCAAGTTAACCTAATTTTCACCCAAATTCTCCAAAATTACCAAAATGCCCTTAAAACCCTCAAAATCCAAAAAATCTGCAAAATCCTAAGATTTCACAAAAAAATCATACTAAACTAGTCCAAATTATTCAAATAGCCCAAATTCACCCCAACTCTCCCAAAATTAAGCAAAATACCAAAAAATTCCCAAAAGACCCCTATGGCCAAAAATTCTCATTTCTTCACCAAAATCATTTTAAATCTCTCCAAATTACCCAATCAATATCCAAATTGCCCTCAATTTTCTAAAAAAACTAAAATAACCCAATTTTCATGAAGTTCTCCAAAATTTCCAAAATTCCCTTAAAACCAACAAAATTCAAACAATCTTCAATCTCCTAAAGATTTCACCATAAATCATTTTAAAACAGTTCAAATTATTCTAATTATTCAAATTCAACCCAAATATATGAAAATTAGCTAAAATCCTAAAATTCTCAAAATGCCCATATGGCCAAAAAATTTCTATTTCATCACCAAAATCATTTTACACTTCTTAAAATCACCCAATTTAAAAAAAATACTCCACATTCCTTAAAACTAACCAAATTGCATTAAATTGAACAAAACTAAAAAAATAACCCAAATTTCTCGAAAGTTATCAGAATGCTATTAAAACCCAAAAATCCCAAAAATCTTCAAATTCCTAAGATTTCACCAAAACCCATTCTAAACAACTCCAAATTATTCAAATTGCCAAATTCACCACAAATCACCCCAAATTAGTTGAAATATCAAAATTTCCAAAATGCTCTTGTGGGCTTTCTTCACTAAAATCATTTTTAATCTTTCTAAATTACCAAACTGATCTAAGATACTCCACATTCCTTAAACTAGCCATATTGCCCTAAATTCTCGAAAGCTACCAAGATAACCTAATTTTCACCCAAATTCTCCAAAATTACAAAAATGCACAAAAAAACTAAAGAACCCAAAATTCTTTAAATTTATAAGATTTCACGAAAAATCATTCTAACCAATCCAAATTATTCAAATTGCCCAAATTTACCGAAAGTCTAACAAAATTTATCAAAATCCCAAAATTTTCAAAATGCCCATACGATTGAAAGGTTTCTCATTTCTTCACAAAAATCATTTCAAACCTCTCCAAATTACCTAATTGATCTAAAATACTCCACCTTCCTTAAAACTAGTCATGTTGCCTTAAATTCTCCTAGAGTACCAAGATAAACCAATTTTCACGCAAATTCTCCAAAATCACCAAAATAAATCTCCAAATTCTTAAGGTTTTGCAAAAAATCATTATAAACAACTCTAAATTATTTAAATTGCCCAAATTTTCCCCAAAACTCTAAAAATTTACCAAATCTAAAAAATTCAAAAAATGCCCCTATCGCCCAAAAATTCTCAATTCTTCACCAGAATCATTTTAAACATCTCTAAAACCTAATTGATCTAAAATACTCCACATTTCTTCAAAGTAGCCAAATTTCCCTATATTCTCCCAATCCAACAAAATAAACCAATTTTTACTCAAATTCCCCTAAAAAACCTAAAAATGTCAAAATTCCTAAGATCTCATAAAAAATCATTTTAAACCACTCCATATTATTAAAATTGCCCAAATTCACCTTAAGTCTCCTAAAATAGGCAGAATCCCAAAAATTCCAAAAATGTTATATGGCCTAAAAATTCCCATTTCTTCACCAGATCATTTTAAACCTCTACAAATTACCCTATTGGTCTAAAGTACTCCACATTTCTTAAAGCAAGCCAAATTGCCCTAAAATCTCTAAAAAACCAAAATAACCCAATTTCACCAAAATTTTCCAAAATTACCCAAATTCCATTAAAACCCTAAAAATCAAAAAAACCTCTAAATTTCTATTATTTCATCAAAAGTATTCTATACAACACCAAATCATTCAAATTGCTCAAATTCACCTAAAATCTCCCAAAAGTTGTAGATATCCCAAAAATTTCCAAAATGCCATGTGAGCACATTTCGTAACTAAAATCGTTTTAAACCACTTCAAATTACCCAATTGATCTAAAATACTCAACATTCATTAAAACTATTCATATTACTCTGAATTCTTCCAAACTACCGAAATAATTATTCAAATATCTCAAATTCACCGTAAATCTCCCGAAGTTAGCCAAAATCTCAAAAATTCCCAAAATGCAATTAAGTCCCAAAACATTCCTATTTCTTCACCAAAATAATTTCAAATCTCTCCAAATTACCCAAAATATCTAAAATACTCCACACTACTTAAAACTAGTCATATTTCCATAAATTCTCTAAAAAAATGAAAATAACCCACATTTCAGCAAAATTCTACAAAATAACCTAAAATGCCCTTAAAACCCTAAAACCCAAAAAATCTTTAAATTCCTAAGATTTCACCAAAAATCATTTTAAACCACTTCAAATTATTTAGATTGCCCAAATTCACACCAAATCTCTCAAAATTAGCTAAAATCCCAAAAATTCCTACAATGCCACTATGGAAAAAAAATTCTCAATTCTTCAACATAATCATTTTAAAACTCTCCAAATTACCCCGTTGATCTAAAATACTACACATTCATTAAAAGTAGCCAAAGTACACTATATTCTCCAAAACTACCCAAATAATCCAATTTTCAGTCAAATTCTCCAAAATTACCAAAATACCCTTAAAACTTTAAAAACCCCAAAACCACTCAATATAATTAAAATCGCCCAAATTCACCCTAAATCTCACAAATATAGCCAAAATCCCAAAAATTCCCAAAATACCCCTATGGCCCAAAAATTATCATTTCACCACCAAAATCTTTTTAAACCTCTTCAAATTACCCAATTGAACTAAAATACTCCACAAGCCTTAAAACTAGCCAAATTGCCTTAAATTCTCTAAAAAAATAAAAGAACCCAATCTTCAAAAATTCTCCAAAATTACCAAAATGCCCTTAAAACCCTAAAAATTCCCAAAATCTACAAATTCCTAAGGTCTCACGATAAATCATTCTAAAGTTCTTAAAATTATTCAAATTGCCTAAATTTACCCAAAATAGCACAAAATTAGCCAAAATTCCAAAAATTCCAAAAATACCCCTATGGCCTAATAATTTCCATTTCATCACCAAATCATTTTAAACTGCTCCAAATTATCTAACATACTTCAAATTTCTTAAAACTAGCGAAATTGCAATAAATTCTACAAAACTACCAAAATAACTTAAATTTCCCAAAAATTTTCCAAATTTACCAAAATGCCCTTAAAAAGCTAAAAAGCCCAAAATCCTATGATTTAACCAAAAATCAATCTAAACAACTTCAAATTTATCAAATTGCCCAAATTCACCAAAAATCTCCTAAAATTAGAAGAAATCTCAAAAATACCAAAAACGCCCTTATATGCTCATTGTCGGCATATTTTTAGGTTGAGTGTTGTATTTTTAAAAGGGTTCGCCTAACAGAAACTGTCGGCGAATTTTAGGTTTTAAATTTAATTTAAATATATATAATTTAGAAAGTAGCATTTGATTTTGAAAATGATTTTAAGTTTGAAAATTTTAAGTTGTGAAATCAAACCGATCTCACATCCCGAATAGTTTATATAAACGAGCATCACACCACAAACCGTGTATCTATCCCGAAGAATAGACACACTGCTTGATAATGGGGCTCAATTAAATAAACTAGAAGATTTGTGACATCCGTTTGGTCTGCGAACCAATTTTATAAGCCGACAAGTTCCCATGCTTAATATAAATGAATTAAGCGGGGTTTATATTACTCGGGTTCTTAAAGTTCCCTATAAGGGCAAGCCCTTATAGTTAATTATATCTTAAATGACGGGAATCATTTAAGAAAACTCTCGATAATGATCAGTGGTTTTGCTCATAAGAATTTCAATGTTTAGGGTTTTCAAAGGATTAAATTTTGGAATTTCAAAAGGGGGTGGAGCAAATTTGGAACAGTTATTTTCAGGAGTCTAAAAAAAGATAAGTAGGAGAAGCTGAGGATCCAAGAAGAATCTTGGCAACTTTTCAAACTATCCTATTGTTTGGCTCGGATTCAAGAAAATCCTAATATTATCTGATATTTCAATCTTGCCAATTTTAATTAATTTGGCCTTATATTTGTATGATAAAATCATACAAATAGCCTCGAAGATATGAGGGTTTATGTAGTACTAAACGACTACCTCGGAGTCCTAAGACAGGTTAGGGCTTAATTTACATGACATGATCATGCAAATGCCTAACGAAGAGTTGAGGATTTATGTTGCACTAGAAAAACTACCTCGAATTCCTATGGCTTGGTTATTTAATTCTAGGAATGTTTAGCTGATGTAGAGTTGTTTTGCTGACGAAGATGGCCGTGCTGTCCACCGTGCTCCAAGCTCCTTGTTGTTGCAGAGGTTTAGTTTTAGAAATCATAAATCAGGAGATGAGAGAAGTGTTTTGGTTTAGAGAAAATCTTAAAATCCAAGTGTTTTTAATGTTTTAATTAAAACAAATCTTAAAGTTGTTTTAAACGGAATCGATTAAGATCCCGCGGTTCCGTCATCCCGACACCATTATTTTCATCGAATTCACTTAGTCCAAATGAATTTGCTAAACTCGACTGAATGAGTTCCACACTTTCATTTAGGCCGTGGGAAATCTCGTTACCAACACGTGGGTTACATCATCCGAGGTATTCCCGATCATTCAATGAGACGTTTTAATTTAGTTGCAATTGTAGTTTTGTTGTTCTGTTTGTGATTAAATTTTGAGTTGTTTTATATTTTGGAATTTTGTGGCGGTGATTTTTATCTTGTAATGACTTTTAATTTAGTTTTGGTTTCAGTTCAGGGACTATTCTAAAGGTTTTGGTTTTCATGCAACAATTGTTTATCATGCAAGAAAAGTAAAATACAGAGCATGTAAGTAAATTGCAATAAAATAAAAGCTTACCTGGAGGGTCTTCCCGTCATCCCAAGCTGCACTTAAAACACATGTTAAGGCATTTAAATATTTCAACAAGTACCTAGGTAAAGCTAAGGGAAAGGTTTTGGTTATCTACCAAAGTCCTAATCCTATACCTAATCATCTCCTATGACGTCTAAGTTCTTGTGTTTTGGTTTAAGGATGACTTTCTTCACCCTAGAACAATTAAATCCAGTTGTTCTTATAAACATCCTATCGTATTGAGGAAGTGCTTAAGACGAGTATTTAAACATCTTTTCGATACCTCTAGGATTGTTTTAAGTTCAAGAGAATTTAATTATACAAGTGAATTAATCATCTCGAAGTTTAAGTTTTGTTCTCTTGCTCAGTGAACCAGGATATTTGAATATCCTATAAGTGAAGTGACACTTCACTTGGTGCCTCATTTAAGAGTTATAATAATAAGAGCTTTAAAAGGGCAAATCAAATTATTAAGTATTTTAATGATTTAAACTTAATGATTTAATTTTAATTTTTACTTAATTATAAAAAGTTAGTTTAAGTTTGGAATAGAGTTCAAGTTATTTTAGATTTAGTTCTTAATGATTTCATTTAGGTTCGTTGTTAAATGATTTTAATTTAATTTAATTCAATTCAATTTTAATTCAATTTAATTTAATTTTAATTTAATTTTATTTGATTTAATTTTAATTTAATTTAATTTGATTTGATTTAATTTTAATTTTAATTAAATTTTAATTTAATTTAATATAATTTTAATTTAATTTCAATTTAATTTTAATTTAATTTTAATTTAATTTCAATTTAATTTTAATTTAATTTAGTTTTAATATAATTTGAATTTTAATTTAATTTAATTTTAGTTTAATTTAATTTTAATTTAATTTAAATTTAATTTAGTTTTAATTTAATTTTAATTTTAATTTAATTTAATTTTAGTTTAATTTTAATTTGGATTGTTATTTTAATTAATTTTTTTAATTAAGAATTAAGTATTATTGAAGTGATTTATTTAGAGATTTTTAAGTTAAAGAATAAATATCCTCTTAAATAATATCCCTACTTTAATAATTCCAACTTCTATTATTCTCCCAAAATTTAAATTAATTAATTAATTAAAGTTTTATTTTAATTATTTTTGAAATGGTTAGTAGGTTTCTATCCTCAATCATTTAATTTTTCAATCATCCAAAACCAGCCAAATATTTTACCCTCCCTTTTTTAATTAATCCTAAAATTTTAATTAAAGTTTGAAATTTTTAATTACCCTTTTGCCCTTCAAGCTTAATAATTCTATAACTCACTAAATTAAGCTCCAATGAGCTTGAAATTTTTATGTAACCTCACTCACATGTCAATTAAGACATTAGAGGAGAAAATGTGATTTTTCTGTATTTAATTTATTTATGTAATTATTTTTAATGGAAAATATGGGTTTTCAAGGAAAATTTAATAACATGACCATGGAAATGTTTCTGTTCTTAAGAAAATTATGGGATGAACCTAAAGACCATAGGACCATTTGGACCAATTTTAGTGATTTTTTGAATTATATTTTATTTATTAGAATTATTTTGATTTTTGGAGTATTAATTAATTTTAAAATAAAATTAAAGTTTAAAAATAGGTTTTTTTTATTTTTCTTAAATCTCTCTAAACTCAAGGAATTCATAGAAACAAATTTTGCATTTTTTTATTTTTCTTTGATTTATTAGAATTAATTTAGTGAAAAGGTTGGAAAATACCTTTTTTTAATATTAAAAATTACATTAAGCATTTAAAATTCAATATCTTATCCTAGGGACTTAAGAAAAATATTTGGTTTGTTCCTAAGTAATTATAATTAAAAACGTGACATCTTGGTGATTTTTAATATTTTTATGATTTTTATTAATTTTTAATTATTAAAAATTTTAAAATAATGATAAAAATCAACTTTTTTAGAAAATTACAATTTTAATTTTACTAAGTTCCTCTGATATTAGAGAAGCTCCAAAACCATTTTTATGAGTTTTTGAAAAGTATTTTGTGAGTTATGAATTTTTAAAGTTTAATTTTACCCATTTTGCTTAAGAGGCTTAATCAACCTATTTGGTGGGTTTAATCAAGTCCAATTGATTTCAAATTTTTATGAGATGTTCCTCTAATCCCAAAGATCAGTGGAGAATTGTTTTTAAGTTAATTTGTTGTGTAGTTAACCCTAATTAATTAAAATTCAATTTTGGGTATTTAGACCAATTAGGGTTATTCCAAGTGAATTAACTCAAAACTTATTTTTCTTAGGTTCCTCTAGTCATAAGAAACATCACCAAATTTTCCTAGAATTTATTTCTTAATATGCTAATTATTGGAATTAAAATAATCAAAACAGTAAAATAATCAAAACAGTAACATGCAACTGAAAAATAAATAACTGCTCATAGGGGAGGCCTCGACCTTGGAAAATTCAGGGAATGTTCCCAAGTTCAGAGGCTTTAAAAGCCCTATGGTCTCATGCTATGATGAATTGTCTATGTGCATGGAGAATTAAAATAGTTCAGAGAGTAAATAAATTTTTAAAAATTAAATACTTGATGAAATTAATTGATTTGATTTTCACATTATTCTCCTCTGTTCACTGAGCAAGAGGGTATTTTTATTTTATTTTTAGGATTTTTCTACACAAAGTTATGGATTTTCTAAGTTCTGGGTATTTAATAAATAAGAAAAATCCCTATTTATCTACTTATCCACGCGGCGCCACGCAATTCCCGACAGCTCCGAACGCCCACGCGGCGCATTCCTATTCGACGCCGCAATCCGACTCAGCGCTCCAGGTGCCCGCGGTTCATGTACCATTGCGCTATCAGCTCGATCTTGACCGTTCGCTCGATACACGCTCGATCCGACGGCTCCTGGTCATTATCTACGACTGGTGTGCACCCGTGACCGTCCACACTAAAACCCTAAGAACTCACTCAATTCTCAGCGGATTTTTGTGTTCTTATGCTCTATGGATTCGTCTTGAAGAGACGAACACATCCATACAGTAAACATGCATTGAAATCGATTCATATCAAATGGAGAATCTCCAGAAGCTCGAGAAGAAGAGGGAGTTCATACCTTTGCTCAGAGAAGTGAAGCTTCGATCTGAAAGTTGTGTCACGTTAGATTGGGTCCAAGCAAGCTCCAGATGAAGTCCCTTGGTCTGGTGAATTGCATAGGTACAAAAGTGACCACAGCCGATCACAAAGCTTGGAGGCTAGAAGCAATGGCTGGCCTGGTGAAGGGGCTTTTGCTGGGAAACTTCTCCTCTTGGTCTGGTGAAGGTGTAGAGCCAATCAATTTGGGGATTGACTCAACTTGTGGTGAAGTGTCACGGTTTTAGGCTTGGATTTTAACTGCGAAATTGAGCTCATAGAGAGGAAATGGCGGGGGATTTCGGTGGGGATCAAGTGCTCTAGGTGTGGGGGAGAGTGCGAAGTGATTTTGGCAGAGTTTCCTCAAGGTTTTTTTTTGTTGCCTCTTTCATGGCTGAGAGAGGTGAGGTTTAAATAGGAGAGGCTGAAGGGCCTCCCAGGGGGGTTTGAAGGCTTGGATCAGCTGCTCAGGGGAAGAGAAGAACAACCATGGTGGCCATTGGGCATGGGGCATCTCAGCAGGGGAGAATTTCAATGTTAGGCTCACATGGTGCTTTCGGGTGTAGTGTTTTTCGGCGATCCAGGCGGCTGGCCGGCAGGCATGGGTCACCCTCAGGTTCAGGTGAGTTAGGGCTGGGGTTTTGTGTATTCAATTGGCAGTTGCCAAGTGTAAAGTGGTTGGATCAAAATGGAATGGGGGCATGGCTAATTTTGGCTCAATTTGGTCAACTCATGCATTTGAGTTGGGTTCACCTTCCCATGAGTTGGTTCTAGGCTGAGGGAATGAGTTGGGTTAGCAGGTCAAAGGTGGTGAGGTCCCTTTCTAAAAATATTTAAATTAAATTTGGGTTTAAGGGAGACATGATTAAGGCTAATCACTTTTAGGAATTATGGAAAGAGCCTCCCTCCTTTCTTATCTTGGGTATGGTGAGGTGCCCAAAGCCCTCGTGGCTCCCATGTGGCTCATGCATGGCTTCATGGCTCACCTTTGGCTTAGAAGAAGCTAAGTCAACTTTCATGAAAGAGGTTTTTAGGAATTTTGGTAGTTTAGGGGTGATTTGATAGGATTTGGCATATGGCTTAATTTAGAAAAATTTGATGGCTCAATTAGAACTTAGGGATGATTTCAATTAAGGGTATGATGAGAAGAATTTGTCATATGGGCTTTAGCATGAAGTTTGGGCTTTTGGAATCATTTTGGAGTGGGCTTTTTAGGAAGGCCTAGGGAAGTGGGCTTTAGGTTTTAAAATAAATTTATGGATGGAAATTTTGTAAAAGGTTTGGCCAAATAATTGTTAGGTTTAGTTTAGAGATGTGTCATGAGTAATTTGAAATAAATTTGAGGTGGTTTGGGTTTGAATTGGGTTGGATTTGGGCTTCTTTGGTAAAGGGGCCAATATAGGTCAAATTGGGCTAATTTGGGCCAATGTTGGGCTAGGGTTGAAATTGATGTAAAATTAATTTTGAAAAATGTTTATGGGGGTATTACAAAGAGTTTTCAACTTTGGTTGGGCTTTAATTTTTGGATTTGGGCCCATTTGGGTTAGGTTTGGGTTTAGGTCAAAAGTGGGAATTTTGGCTTTTGGTTGGATTTGGGTGGTGTTTAGGTTCAAATTTTGGGTTAATCATGTTAGTGTTTTGTTTGTGGGGATGTTAGGGAAAGTTTAGAAAAGTTTTGGGGTCAATTGGAGTTAAATTGGGTTAGTTTGGGCTAAGTTTGGGTCATGGGTCCATATTGGGCTTTAAGGTCAAAAGTGAAATTGGATTCAAATGTCAATCAAATTGGGCTTGGAATTGGTCTAGATTGACATTAGGAATATTTAATTGAGGTTTAGAATTTTATTGGACCAAAATTGGGGTCAATTGAGTTGATTTGGTTTGACATTGGGCTCACTTTAGGTTAAAAATGGGTGTCAAATTGGGGGTTTTGGTAAAAGTGGGGTAAATTGGTAAAATTGGCCCATGGTGTAGTTGAAAAAAATGAAATCGAGAATATTTAGAATTTTCTGGAATTTTCGGGGAATTTTTGGAATTTATAAAAGTTTGGCCAAAAGTGTATTTTTAGTGTTTTTGGAGTGTATTTTTAGAAATTTTGGTATATTTGGCTATGGATGATAAATTTGAGTGATGTGGAAATGTTTGGGATTGGTTTTGAGGAATTTTGGGTGATTTGGAGATTTTGGAGGATTTGGGCAATTTCAAGGGCTTTTTGTAGGTTTGATGGGTGTAGGGTCCCAG
Organism: Papilionanthe hookeriana x Papilionanthe teres; assembly: GCA_022702705.1. Classification (NCBI taxonomy): domain Eukaryota; kingdom Viridiplantae; phylum Streptophyta; class Magnoliopsida; order Asparagales; family Orchidaceae; genus Papilionanthe; species Papilionanthe hookeriana x Papilionanthe teres. The sequence goes on along the minus strand of CM040426.1, from coordinate 16,089,325 downwards.
GGGTCAAAAATTGAAGGCGGCGTTTGGAAACAGCTTAATAGGCGGTGGCGTTTTGATAAAGTTTACGGTCCTGTTTGAATACTCCGTTCGGAGACTGCTTTATCCCACCGCCGATACCACGCGTAATAAAATTATACAGGGAGTCGGAAGCGGTCGGCCTATCGCTTATCGCGCGGTATACATTTCTTTTTCCTTGGGTGCCCTTCTTCTGCTCGTAGCGCGTCGCCCTCGCCGTCTCGCACGCCCCGTCGAGCGCCATCGCGGATCCGCTCCCGGTCGGCCCCGTCTGCCGCTTACCCATCGCCCTCTTCGCGTCTACCCGTGTGGTGCTCTACGCGTCGGCCCCATCCCGGATCCGCATCCCGGATAGAAGATCGAAGGTAACCATCTCCGTCGCCCGGATCCGCTGTCCATCGAAGGTAACCATCCCGGTCGCGAAAGGAGACGCGATCTCTTGCTCGTGCTCGCCCTCTCCGACTCCTCCTACTTCTCCGATTCCCGATTTCCCTCCCCGAGTCCATCGCACAGTTCAAGGTAATGATCTTAAATCACTGCCTTCTCTTCCTGCATTGAGTTTTTTTTGGTGGAATGGAGTAGATCTTTGATTTGTTTAATTTTTTTTACATTGGATTTTTTTTGGTGGATCTGGAGTACATCTGTAATTTTTTACTCCATTCGCCCAGATTCACGATTTGTTTAATTCTTACCGCATTGAGTCGGTGATTTCTTTTCCAACTTTTTTTTTTACTTGCTATGCCTCACACTACATATACGATACTTACTAGAAATCCGGACATCGAATAGAAAAATGGCATGTGAATTGCTCTAGACTAACTTAAGAAAATGTTTTCAAGCAACCCTTTCAGCTCTTAAAGCTAATAGTTTGTTTTATTTTTGCCATAGTTGCAGCTAACAAAGATCCGGTTTTTTATGAATCCTCATCCTTCATTTGCCCTTCTTCAGAATTGTTGAATTATAATGCAAAAGGTATTGAACTTTTGTAATTTTTTCGTAGATATTATATTTGTATCTGAAGATTGTCAGGATAAAGAAATAGCAAAAGGTATTGAACTTTTGTATCTGAAGCTCGGGGATCCATGGTATCACAAGTTCAAGACATTGCTTCTAGCTCGACTGCTTCCCATACAGACAAGTTTACGCACAGCTCCGTGGTGTCAGAACAAGAGAACAATCATCGTGACATGCTCTTGCATCATAAAATGAATGCTGTCATTTTTCTCCTTATAATTTTATACTGCTACTTCTTTTTTTTATTTAGGTTTCGTGAAACTTACTATTAGGTGTGGTCTCTATGTTTTTTGTATTTAGGTTTCAGATTGTACTTGTATTTTATTTGGATGTCTGTTAGTTATGTAAATGTACTGTTGTATTTTGAGAACCTTTCATTAATATGTCACTTCTAGTTCAACTTATTAGCAAAAATATGGCTCATAGTCAACGTATCATGTGAATTAAAGTTTTATATTTGGCGCAAATCGGATATTTTTATTAACTTTAAAGCTTGTGCTCAGCTTATATTTAACTTGATTGATTCGGAAAATTATAAATTTGAATATTTGTTTGAATACAATAAAAAAATAAATATAAAGTATTTATAATAATATATATTTAATTATTGAATTCAAATGATCCATAATATGCTGAACACATTCAAACAAAAGTCTGTTATTATTTGGGTTATTTAGAAATCAAGTTAAATAAAATTGTTCGTCTTCTGCTTAGTTTCTTAAGGAACAAATTGAATACACTTGAAAGGGATTGGTTAGTGAGGTGAGGTACACAAGCTGTACGTAAGAATTGCATTGTATATAAGTAAATATTTAAATAAAAAATTTTACAAATATTAAAAATATTTATCGTTAAATTTTAAATAAGATTTTATACTTAATAAAATTTTATTAAGAAAAAATGAGCATAAATTGTTATTTTTCTACAAACAACTGCATATAAGTAGTTTTCAAACCGCAGAAACCAAACAGCTCAACAGCTTATTCATTACAGGGGCATAAGAGTCATTTATCCATAAACAGTTGCTAATCAGCTGTTTTCAAAACGCTCAAAACAAACAGACAGACAGCTTATTCGAATCAGCTGCTTATCTGAATAAGCAGCTTATTTGATTAAGCTGATTACCATTCAGCTGCCCCAAACAGACCCGAAATTTTGGAAGAATGAAGATTGATCAAATGTGAGTGAGATGGAATTATTTTGGTTGAGCCATGAAGCCATATTAAGCCCATATGAGCCATGAGAGGACTCATTGGAGGCATTCACTATGTTGTTCCTAACCCTCTTAGCCAGGGGCTTAGGGGTTAAGGTCCATCCATATGAATTACCTACATGAGTCGTGGAGTCGAAGTTGGGTATAGGTGTGGTTTTAGGATTTGGATTGTGTGTGTGAGAGTGTAGAGTGTGAGTGTAGTGAGTTTGTAAGTCAACCCTCACCGAACAGAGCCACCTGGGGTAGTCCTAAGGCCAAAGAGTCCTATAGGGAACTCATCCTTTAAACCTCCAGATTTGATCTCAACCTTCTAGGTGATTAGGGGTCTACAATCAAGCTTGTGGGGTTTGCAGGGAGACAAGAAGTGGTTTAAATTTTATAGGGATGGGTCCCAATTCTAGTACTCTAAGATAGTCAAAGAAAAAGCCTAAGGCTAGATCCTAAACACTAAAGAGGGAAGAGAAGACCTCATCAAAAATGAGGTCAACACTCATTTCCTCAGAAAAATCATTCTAAAACTCTTCAAATTACCCAACCGATGTAAAATACTTCACATTCTTTTAAACTACCTATATTGTTCTTCACAAAAATTATTCTAAAACTCTTCAAATTACCCAACCGATGTAAAATACACCACACTCTTTAAAACCACCTATATTGCCTTAAATTTTTCCAAAACTATAAAAATAATCCAATGTTTTCCCAAACTCTCCAAAATTAACAAAATGCACTTAAAACCCTAAAAATCCCAAAGATCTCCAAATTCCTAAGGTTTCACAAAAAATCATTCTAAACTACTCCAAAAAATTTGAATTGCCCAAATTCACCCCAAATCTCCCGAAATTAGCCAAAATCCCGAAAATTCCTAAATTGCCCCTAAGACCAAAAAAATTTCCATTTCTTCACCAAAATCATTTATCTTCTCCAAATTATATAATTAAAATAAAACACTCCACATTATTTAAAACGAGCCAAATAGCATTAAATTCTCCAAAAGTACCAAAACAACGCAAATTTCACCAAAATTTTCCAAAATTACCAAAATGGCCATAAAACCCTAAAAATCCCAAAAATCTCTAAACTCCTAAGATTTCTCCAAAAGACTTTCTAAACAACTCCAAATTTTTCAAATTGTTTAAATTCACCCCAAATTTCTCAAAATTAACAAAAGCCCCAAAAATTTACAAAATGCTACTATGGCCTATTACTTCACTAAAATCATTTAAAACCTCTTCAAATTTCCTAATTGATCTAAAGGACTCCTCATTCCTTAAAACTAGTTATATTGCCCTAAATTCTCCCAAACTACCAAAATAACCCAATTTTCACCCAAATTTTCCAAAATTACCAAAATACTCTTAAAACCCTAAAAATTCTAAAAATGTACAAATTCTTTAGATTTCACAAAAAAATCATTCTAAAACACTTCTATTTATTTAAATTGCCTAAATTATCCCTAAATATCCCAAAATTAGCCAAACCCCAAAAATTCCCAGAATGCACCAATGACCCAAAAAGTTCCATTTCATCACCAAAATAATTTTGAACTTCTCCAAATTACCCATTTGATCTAAAATACTTCACAATCCTTAAAACTAGCCAAATTGCATTAAATTATACCACACTACCAAAATAAACTAAATCTCACAAAAATTCTCCAAAATTACCAAAATGTCCTTAAAACCTAAAAAACTCAAAAATCTTCAAATTCCAAAGATTTTAGCGAAAATTTTTTTAAACAACTCCAAATTATTCAAATTGCCTAAATTCACACCAAATCTCCCAAGTTAGCAGAAATCCCAAGTTTTCCCAAAATGCCCCTATGGGTTCATTTCTTCACACTCATTCTAAAACTCTTCAGATTACCCAACTGATCTAATGTACTCCACAATCCTTAAGACAAGCCATATTGCCCAAAATTCTTCCAAACTATCAAATTAACCCAATTTTCACCCAAATTCTCCAAATTTACCAAAATACCATTAAAACCATAAAAATCCCAAAAATCTCCAAATTTCTAGGATTTCACATAAAATCATTCTAAACCACTCCAAATTATTAAAATTGCCCAAATTCAACCTAAATAACTCAAACTTAGCCAAAATCTAAAAAATGCCCAAAATATCATTGTGGCCCAAAAATTCTCATTTCTTCACCAAAATCATTTTAAACCTCTCCAAATTACCCAATTGATCTAAAATACTCCATAATCCAAAAAATTAGAAAAATTGCCCTAAATTTTCTAAATAAACTAAATGAACACAATTTTCATGAAATTCTCCAGAATTACCAAACGCCCATAAAACCTTAAAATTTCAAAAAATCTCTGAACTCGATAGATTTCACCAAAAATCATTCTATAACAATTTAAATTATTCAAACTGTTCAAATTCTCCCCAAATATCACAAATTTAGCCAAAATCTTAAAAATTCCCAAATGCCCATAAAGCCAAAAAATTCTCATTTCATCAACCAAATCGTTATAAACTTCTTAAAATTATCCAATTGATCTAAAATACTCACATTCCTTAAAACTAAACAAATTGCGTTAAATTCATCAAAATTTCCAAAATAACCCAAAATTCACCAAATTTCTCAAAAATTACCAAAATGCTCTGAAAATCCTAAAAATCCCAAAAATCTCCAAAATCCTAAGATTTCACCAAAAGTCCTTCTAAACAACTCCAAATTATTTAAATTGCTCAAATTCACCCCAAATCTCATAAAATTAGCAGAAATCCAAAAAATGTGCAAAATGCCCCTGTGTGCTCATTTCTTCACATAAATCATTTTTAAACAGCTTCAATTTTCCCAACTGATCTAAAATACTCAACATTCCTTAAAACTAGCCATATTGCCCTAAATTCTCCCAAACTACCAAAATAACCCAATTTTCACCCAAATTCTCCAAAATTACCAAAATGCCCTTAAAACCCTAAAGATCCAAAAAATCTCTAAATTCCTAAGATTTCACGAAAGATCATTCTAAAAAAATTCAAATTCTTCAAATTGCTCAATTTGACCCCAAATCTCCGAAATTTTGCCAAAATCCAAAAAATTTCCAAAATGCCCCTATGGCTAAAAAAATTTTATTTCTTCACTAAAATCATTTCAAACCTCTCCAAATTACAAAATTGATCTAACACACTCAACTTCCTTAAAACTTGTCATTTTCTCCTAAATTCTCCCAAACTACCAAAATAACTCAATTTTTCACCTAAATTCTCTAAGATTACCAAAATACCCTTAAAACCATAAAAATCAAAAAAAATCTCTAAATTCCTAAGGTTTCAAAAAAAAAATCATTATAAACCACTCCAAATTATTTAAATTGTTGAAATTCACCCCAAATCTTTAAAATTTTGCCAAAATTCCAAGATTTCTAAAAATTCCCCTATGGCCAAATAATTCTCAATTCTTCATCAGAATCATTTTAAGCCTCTCCAAAACCCAATTGATCTAAAATACTCAACATTCCTCAAAAGTAGCCAAACTGCCCTATATTCTGCAGAAGTATCAAAATAACCCAATTTTAACTCAAATTCTCGAAAATTACCAAAATGACCTTAAACCCTTAAAAAACACAAAAAATTTCAAAATTCCTAAGATCTCCCGAAAATAATTCTAAACGACTCCATATTATTAATATTTCCCAAATTCACCTTAAATCTCCTAAAATTAGCTAAAATCCCAAAAATTCACAAAATTAATCTATGACCCAAAAATTCTCATTTCTTCACCAAAATCATTTTCAAACTCTACATATTACCCAATTGATCTATAATACTCCACATTCTTTAAAACTAGCCAAATTGACCTAAAATCTCTAAACAAACCAAAATAACCAAAATTTCACCAAAATTACCAAAATCTCATTAAAACTCTAAAAATCCACAAAACCTCTAAATTCTTAAGATTTCACCAAAAGTCATTCTAAACAACTCCAAATTGTTCAAATTGCTAAAATTCACCCCAAATATCCCAAAATGAGCAAAAATCCCAAAAATTCTCAAAATGCATGTGTGGGTACATTTGTTCACCAAAATCATTTTAAACCACTCCAAATTACCCAACTGATCTAAAATACTTAACATTCCTTAAAACTAGCCATATTACCCTAAATTCTCCCAAACTACAAAAACAACCCAATTTTCACCCAAATTTTCTAAAATTACCAAAATGCCCTTAGAACCATGAAAATCCCAAAAATCTCCAAATTCCTATAATTACACAAAAAATCACTCCAAACCACTCCAAATTATTCAAATTGCTTAAGTTCACACCAAATTTCCCAAAATTTGCCAAATTCCCAAAAATTTCCAAAATATCCCGAAGGCTCAAAAAATTCCCATTTCTTTACAAAAATCATTTCAAACCTCTCCAAATTACTCAAAAAATCTAAAATTGTCCACATTCCTTAAAATTAGCCAAGTTTCCCTAAATTCTCCCAAACTAACAAAATGACCAATTATCGCCCAATTTATCCAAAATTACTAAAAAGCTCATAAAACCCTATAAATCCCAAAAATCTATAAATTCTTAAGAATTCAAATAAAATATTCTAAACCACCTCAAATTATTCAAATTTCCTAAATTCACGCCAAATCTCCTAAAATTAGCCAAAATTCCAAAAATTACCAAAATACCCCTAAGGCCAACAAAATTCACATCTCCTCACCAAAATTCTCGAAAATTACCAAAATGCCCTTAAATCCCATAAAACCCAAAAAATCTCCAAATTCCTATGATTTCACCGGAAATCATTCTAAATCACTTCAAAATTTTTAAATTGCCCAAATTCAACCCAAATCTCTAAAAATTAGCCAAAATTTGAAAAAATTTCAAAATACCCCTATGGCCAAAAAATTCTCAAATGTTGACCAAAATCATTGTAAAACTCTCTGTGTTACTTAATTGATCTAAAATACTTCACGTTCCTTAAAACTAGCCAAATTGTCCTATATTCTTGAAAACTACCAAAATAACCTAATTTTCAGTCAAAATCTCCAAAATTACTAAAATGCCAAAAATTTCAAAATTCCTAAGATTTCTAAACCACTCCATATAAATAAAATTGCCCAAATTCACCCAAGATCTCCCAAAATTAGCTAAAATCCCAGAAATTCCAAAAAATTCCCAAAATGCCCTTATGGCCCAACAATTATGATTTCTTCACCAAAATCATTTTAAACCTCTCCAAATTACGTAATTGATCTAAATTACTCTACATTCCTAAAAACTACTAAAATTGCCTAAAATTCTCTATAAAACAAAATAACCCAATTTTCTTGAAATTCTCCAAAATTACCAAAATGCCCTTAAAACCCAAAAATTCTAAAAATATGTAAATGCCTAAGATTTCATGCAAAATCATTCTAAAATACTTCAAATTATTCAAATTGCTCCAATTCACCCCAAAAAATCCAAAATTAGCCAAATTCCCAAAAAATCCCTATGGCAGAAAAATTCTCATTTCATCACCAAATCATTTAAACTTCTCCAAATTATCTATTATACTCCAAATACCTTAAAACTTGCCAAATTTCTCAAAATTCTACAAAACTATCACAGTAACTAAAATTTCACAAAATTTTTTGCAAAATTACCAAAATGCCCTTAAACCCTAAAAAACTCAAAAAGCTACGAATTGTTATGATTTCACAAAAAATTCTTCTAAACAACTCCAAATTATTCAAGTTACCCAAATTCACTCGAAATCTTCCAAAATTAGCAGAAATCCCAAAAATACCAAAAATGCCCCAATGCGTTCAATTCTTCACCGAAATTCTAAAATTTTCAAAAAATGGCCCAAGTCCTAAAAAATTCCCATTTCTTCACCAAAATCATTTCAAAGCTCTCCAAATTACCCAATTGATATAAAATATTCCATATTCCTTAAAACAAGCCATATTTTCCTATATTTTTTAAAAAAAAGTTAAATAATATAATTTTCACTAAAATTCTCCAAAATAACCAAAATTCCATAAAACCCTTAAAACCCAAAAAACCTACAAATTCCTAAGATTTCACCAAAAATCATCCTAAGCCAATTAAAAATTTTCAAATTACACAAATTCACACCAAATATCTCAAAATTAGCCAAAATCCAAAAAATTCCAAAATACCTCTATGGTAAAAAATTCTCAATTCTCCACTAGAATCATTTTAAACCACTCCAAATTACCTAATTGATTTGAAATACTCTACATTCCTTAAAAGTAGCCAAATTGCCTTACAAAACTACCAAAATAATCCAATTTTTCAGTCAAATTCTCCAAAATTACCAAAATGCCCTTAAAACCCAAAACAACTAAAAAATAACCTAATTCCTAAGATTTCTAAACCACTCCATATAATTAAAATTGCTCAAATTCACCCTAAATATCCCAAACTTAGCCAAAATCCCAAAATTCTCAAAATGCCCTTATGGCCCAAAAATTCTCATTTCTTCTCCAAAATCATTTTAAGCCTCTTAAAATTATCCAGTTGATCTAAAATACTCCACATTCCTTAAAACTAGCAAAATTGCCCTAAATTCTCTAAAAAAACAAAATAACCCAATCATCATGAAATTCTCCAAAAATTCCAAAAATGTGTAATTTCCAAATATTTGACAAAAAGTTATTCTAAAGTACTTCAAATTCTTCAAATTGCCTAAATTCACCCTAAATATAAAAAAATTAACAAAAATTTCAAAAATTCCTAAATTATCCATATGGCCCAAAATTTCCCATTTCAACATCAAATCATTTTAAACTTGTCCAAATTATCAAAAAATACTCCAAATTCCTTAAAACTAGCCGAATTGCATTAAATTTTCAAAACTACCAAAATAACCCAATTTTAGAAAAATTCTGCAAAATTACTAAAATTTCATTAAAACTCTAAAAATGCCAAAAATCTTCAACTTCCTAAAATTTTACCAATAATCATTCTAAGCAACTCCAAATTATTCAAATTGCTTGAATTCACCCTAAATCTCCCAAAATTAGTAGAAATCGCAAAAATTTCCAAAATGCCTTTATGGGCTCATTTCTTCACCAAAATCATTCTAAAGCTCTTCAAATTACACAACTGATCTAAAATACTCCACATTCCTTTGCACAAAATTCTCCCAAACTACGAAAATAACCCAATTGCCATCCAAACTCTCCAAAATTACCAAAATGCCCCTAAAACACTAAAAATCCTAAAAATCTCCAAATTCCTATGATTTCACAAAAGATCACTATAAACCACTCCAACTTATTCAAAATGCCTAATTCACCCAAAATCTCACATAATTTGCCAAAATTCCAAAAATTCCCATAATGCCCCGATGGCCCAAAAAATTCTCATTTCTTCACCAAGATCATTCTGAACCTCTCCAAAATTACTCAATTGATCTAAAATACTCCACATTCATTAAAACTAGCCATATTGCCAAAAATTATCATAAACTTCCAAAGTAACCCAATTATCATCCAAACTCTCCAAAATAACCAAAATGGCCTTAAAACCCAAAAAAATCTTAAAATTCCTAAGTTTTCACAAAAAAAAAACATTCTAAATCACTCCAAATTATTCGAATTGTCCAAAATCACACAAAATCTCCCAAAATTAGCTAAAATCTCAAAAACCCCCAAATTGCCCTATAAGCTAAAAAAATTCCCATTTCTTCACGAAAATCATTTTAAATCTTTCCAAATCACACAACTGATCTAAAATACTCCACATTCCTTAAATCCAGCTAAATGGCTCTAATTTCTGCAAAACTACTCAAGAAACCCAATTTTTACAAAAATTCTCCAAAAATACCAAAATGCCCTTTAAAACACTTAAAATCCAAAAATCTCCAAATTTCTAAGATTTCTCCAAAAATCTTTCTAAACCACTTCAAATGATTCACATTGTCTAAATTCACCCCAAATATCCAAAAATTTGCAAAAATCCATGAAATTTACAAACTGCCCCAATGGTAAAAAAAATCTTCTTTTTTCATCAAAATCCTTTTAAACCTCTCCAAGTTACTAAATCAATCTAAAATACTCCACATTTTTTAAAACAAACTAAATTACCCTACTTTCTCCAAAACAACCAAAATAACCCAATTTTCACTAAAATTGTCCAAAATTATCAAAATGCCCATAAAACCCAAAAAACTAAGAAATTCTGAGCTTTCTAAATCACTCGATATAATTAAAATTGCCCAAAATTACCCCAAATCTCCAAAAATTAACCAAAACCCCAAAAATTTGCAAAAATGACCTTATAGCCCAAAAATTCACATTTCATCACCAAAATCATTTTAAACCTCTCCAAATTACCCAATTGATCTATAATACTCCACATTCCTTAAAACTAGCCATATTGCCTTAAATTCTCTAAATAAATAAAATAACACAATTTCATGAAATTATCCAAAATTATCAAAATGCTCTTAAAAACCTAAAAATTCCAAAAATCTACAAATTTCTAAGATTTCAGGAAAAATCATTTTACAATACTTCAAATTATTTAAATTGCCCAAATTCAACCCTAATATCCCAAAATTAGCCAAAATTCCAAAAATTTTCAAAATGCCCGTATGGCTCAAATATTTCCATTTCATCACCAAAATCATTTTAAGCTTTTTTAAATTACCCATTTGTATTAATATACTCCAAATTCCTTAAAACTAGCCAAACTACGTTAAATTCTACAAAATTACAAAAAATATCCCAAATTTTACAAAAATTCTCCAAAATTACCAAAATGCCCTTAAAATCCTAAAAATCCCAAAAAACACTAAATTCCTAAGATTACACCAAAACTTATTACAAAAAACTCCAAATTATTGAAATTAACAAATTCACCACAAAACTCTAATAATTAGCAGAAATCTCAAAAATATCCAAAATGTCCCTATGGGATGATTTCTTCACCAAAACCATTCTAAAACTCTTCAAATTACCCAGCTAATCTAAAATACTCCACATCTCTTAAAACTAGCCATATTAACCTAAATTGTTCCAAACTACCAAAATAACCCAATTTTCACCCAAATTCACTAAAACTAACAAAATGCCCTTAAAACCCCTAAAAGTCCAAAAAATCACCAAATTCCTAAGAATTAAAAAAAAAATCATTCCAAACCACACCAAATTTTTCATTACTCAAATCCACCCTAAATTTCCCAAAATTAAGCAAAATCCAAAAAATTTCCAAATTTCCCTTATGTCCTAAAATATTCTTAGATCTTCGCCAATATCATTTCAAACCTCTCAAAATTACCCAATTTATCTAAAATACTCTACATAACTTAAAATTAGTCATAGTGCCCTAAATTCTCTAACAAAACCAAAATAATCCTATCTTTACCAAAACTACCAAAATGCACTTAAAACCCTTAAAACCTAAAAAATTTCCAAATTTCTAAAATTTTTCCAAAAATGATTCTAAATCATTTTAAATTATTCAGATTACCAAAATTCACCCCAACTATCCCAAAATTAGACAAAATCCTATAAATTCACAAAATGCCCAGATTGCCCAAAAATTCTCATTTCATCACCAAAATTATTTTGAATTTCATCAAATTATCCAATTAATCTTAAAAACTCTATTTCCTTAAAACTAGCCAAATTGCATTAAATTCACCAAAACTACCAAAATAATTCAAGTTTCACCAAATTTCTCTAAAATTACCAAAATTCCCTTAAAACTATACAATTTCAAAAATCTCCAAATTACTAAGATTTTACAAACAATCATTCTAAACCACTAGAAATTATTAAATCTAAACAAATCTACCCTAAATCTCTAAAAATTTGCCAAAATCCTAAATATTCCGATAATGCTCCTATGACCCAAAAAATTCTCATTTCTTCACCAAAATCATTTTAAACCTCTTCAAATTACACAATTGATCTAAAATACTCAACATTCCTTAAAACTAGTCAAATTGCCCTCAGTTCTCCAAAACTAACAATATAGCCCAATTTTCACAAAATTCTCAAAAATTACCAAAATGCCCTTAAAACCCGAAAAATCCCAAAAATCTAAAAATTTCAATGTTCCTACCAAAAATCATTCTAAAACACTTAAAATTATTCAAATGTCCCAAAATTAGCAAAAATCCCTAAAATTCTCAAAATGCCCCTATGGGCTAATTTCTTCACCAAAATCTATTTAAGCCTTTTTAAATTACTCAACTCATCTAAAATACTCAAGAATCCTTAGAACTAGCCATATTGCCCTAAATTATTCCAAACTACCAAAAAACTCAATTACACCCAAAATATTTAAAATTACAAAAATGCACTTAAAATCCTAAAAATCCCGAAGATCTCAAAATTTTTAATATTTCGCAAGAAAATCATTCTAAATCACTCCAAATATTTTGAATTGCTCAAATTCACGCTGTTGACCTCATTTTTGATGAGGCCTTTTCTCTTCTCTCTCCTTAGTACTTAGGATCTAGTCTTAGGCTTTCCCTTTGACTAACTTAGAGGACTAGAAATGGGACCACCACTTAGAAATTTAAACACCTCTTAAACTCCCTATAAACGCTATAAGTTTGATTGTAAACCCCTAAGTTACTTGGAGGGTTAAAAACAAATGTGGAGCTTTAAAAGATCAGTTACCTATAGGACTCTTTGGCCTTAGGACTACCCTGGGTGGCCTGGTCTGGTGAGGGTTGACCTGGACACATTACACTTTAACACACATTCCAAATCCAAAAACCATTTATACCTAGCTTGACTTCCTGACTCAGGTAGGTAATCCATATGGATGGCCCTCAACCCCTAGGCACTTGGCTAAGAGGGTTAGGAACAACATAGTGAATGTCTCAAATGAGTCCTCTCATGGCTCTTATGGGCTTGATATGGTTTCATGGCTCAACCAAAGTGATTCCATTCAACTTAAACTTGATCAATCTTCTTTTTTCCAAAATTTCAATTTTTAACCCCCGGGGTCCTACACCCGCTAAACCTAACAAATCTCCTTGAAACTACCCAAAATTTGTAAAAAAATCATCTAAATTACCCAAAATTCCTCAAAATCAGTCCTTAACATTTCACACCACTCAAATTGATTATCCTTAGCCAAATATACCAAATTTCCAAAAATACCCCCCAATACCCTCCAAATACCCAAAATGCCCCTCTTAACAAAAAAATTCCATAAATTCCAAAAATTCATAGAAAATTCTAGAAAATCCCACATATTCCCAATTTCATTTTGTTCAACTACACTATAGGCCAATTTTCTCAATTTAACCCATTTTTACCAAAACCCCTAATTTGACCCATTTTTAACCAAAGTAAGCCCAATGTCAAACCAAATCAACCCAATAGACCTCAATTTTGGTCCAATTCAATTCTAAACTTCAATTCAATATCCCAAATATCAATCTAGACCAAATCCAAGCCCAATTTGATTGACATTTGGATCCAATTCCAATTTGAAGCCTAAAGCCCAATTTTGGCCCATGACCTAAACCTAAACCAAACAAACCCAATTCAACTCCAACTAACCCCAAATCTTTTCCTAAACCTTCCTAATATCCACACAAACAAATAACTAACAAGATTTGACCCAAATTTGAACCTAAATTCCATCCAAACCTAACCCAAAGTCAAAATCCCCATTTTTGGCCTAAACCCAAACCTAACCCAAATGGGCCCAAATCCCAAAATCAAAGCCTAACCAAAGTTGAAAACTCTTTGTAGCACCCCATAAACATTTCTCAACATTAATTTTACATCAAATCCAACCTTAGCCCAACCTTAGCCCAAGTTAGCCCAATTTGACCCACTTTTGCCCCTTTACCAAAAATCCCAAATTAAACCTAATTCAACTCCAATATATTTCAAACCTATTCTATATCACTCATGCTACATCCCTAAACTAAACCCAACATTTGTTTGGCCCAATTGTCGGCATATTTTTTAGGTTGCGTGTTTCATTTTGAAAAGGGGTCGCCTAACAGAAATTGTGCGGCGAATTTTTTAATTTAAATAAATAATTTGAGAAGTAGTATTTGATTTTGAAAATAATTTTAAATTTGAAGATTTTAAGATATGAAATCAAACCGATCTCACATCCCAAATAGTTTATATAAACGAGCACCGTACCATAAACCGTGTATCTATCCCAAAGAATAGAGCACATCGCTCGACGGTGGGGCTCGATTAAATAAACTAGAAGATTTGTGACATCCGTTTGGTCCGCGAACCAATTTTATAAGCCGACAAATTCCCCTGCTTAATATGAAAGCATTAAACAGGGTTTATATTACCCGGGTTCTTTAGAATTCCCTATAAGGGCAAGCCCCTATAGTTAATTACATCTTAAGTGATGGGAATCACCTAAGAAAACTCTCGATAATAATCAATAATTCTCGCTCTCAAGGATTTCAAATTTTAAGTTTTCAAGGGATTGAATTTTGGAATTTCAATATGGAATGGATCAAATTTGGAACATTTTGTTTTGGGAATCCAAAGGAAGAAAAGTAGGAGAAATCACAGATTCGAAGCGAACTTCGGTAATTTCCCGACTATCCTATTGTTTGGCTTGAGTTTAGGAAAGTCCTAATATTTATTTAAATGGTTTGATCTTGCCAATTTTAATTAATTAGGACTTATATTCGTATGACACAATCATACAAATAGCCTTGAAGATGTGAGGGTTTATGTCGTATCGGACGACTACCTCGGAATCCTAAAACTGGTTAGGGCTTAATTTGCAATGCAAATGCCTAACGAAGAATTGAGGATTTATGTTTCTCTAGGTAAACTACCTCGAAGTCCTATGGTTTTGTTATTTAATTCTGGGAAAGTTTTGCTGATGTAGATTCAAGTTTTGCTGATGTAGATTCAAGTTTTGCTGACGACGATGGCCGTGCTGCCCACCATGCTCTGAGCTCCTTGTTGTTGCAGAGGTTTAGTTTTAGAAGTCATAAATCGTGGGATGAGAAAAGTGTTTTGGTTTAGAGAAGTCTTAATTTCCAAGTGTTTTTCATGTTTTAATTAAAACAAATCTTAAAGTTGATTATAACGACACCGGTTAAGATCCCACGGTTCCATCCTTCCGGCATCATTATTTTTATCGGATTTACTTATCCAGATGAATTTGCTAAACTCAACTGAATGAGTTCCACACTTTCATTTAGACCGTGGGAAATCCCGTTAGCAACACGTAGGTTACATCATCCGAGGTATTCCCGATCATCCAACGAGACGTTTTAATTTAGTTGTAATTGTAGTTTTGTGTTCTGTTTGTGATTAAATTTTGAGTTGTTTTATATTTTGAAATGTTGTGGCGGTGAATTTTATCTTGCAATAACTTTTAACTTAGTTTTGGTTTCAATTTTAAGGACTATCCTAAAGGTGTGGGTTTTCATGCAACAGTTGTTTATCATGCAAGAAAAGTAAGTGCAATGCAGTTAAATAAATTGCAATAATGAGAATTGCAAGAAAATAAATTGCAATAAAACAAAAGCGTACCTGGAGGGTCTTCCCGTCATTCAAAGCTGCACTTAAAACACAATTAGAATACTTAAACAAGTTCCTAGGTAAAGCTAAGGGAAGGGTTATGGTTTTCTACCAAATTCCTAATCCTATAGCTAGTCATTTCCTATGACGTCTAGGTCTTTGTATTTTGGTTTGAGAACGATTTTCTTCATCAAAGAACAATTAAATTCAATTGTTCTTATAAACATCCTATCATATTGAGAAAGTGTTTAAGAATAATCTTAAACATCTTTTCAATATTTCTAGGATAGTTTTAAGTCCAAATGGATTCAATTACACAAATGAATTAATCGTCCAAGAATCTCAAGTTTTGTTATTTTGCTCAGTGAACTAGGACATTTGAATATCTTATAAATGAAGTAACATTTCATTTAATGTTCTGTTTAGGAGTTATGATAACTAAAGCTTTCGAGGGTAAATTGGTATTCAAATGGTTTGTGATTTAGCTTAATTTCAATTAAAGGGTTTAAATTTGGGATAGTATTCAAGTTGTTTTATGTTTAATTTCTTTATGTCTTAGGTGATGTTATTTAATTCAATTTAATTTTAAATTTAATTTAATTTAATTTAATTTTAATTTTAATTTAATTTAATTTAATTCAATTTAGTTTGATTTGATGTTACATTAATTTAATTTGATTTGATTTAATTTTAATTTAATTCAATTTAATTTAATTTAATTTTTAATTTAATTTAATTTAATTTAATTTAATTTTTAATTTAATTTAATTTACTTAATTTAATTTTTAATTTAATTTAATTTAATTTAATTTTTAATTTAATTTAATTTAATTTAATTTAATTGTTAATTTAATTTAATTTAATTTAATTTAATTTAATTTAATTTAATTTGTTTATTTAATTTATTTTAATTTGATTTATTTAATTTAATTTAATTTTTAATTTAATTTTATTCTTAACTTTAATTGAAATTTAAAAAAAGTTTAATAATTTAACTTTAGTTTAATGATTAAGTCTTTTAATGTTTTGAATTTCAGTTATCATTTTAATTAAGAATTAAATATTAATGAAATGATTAATTTAGGGATTTTTAAATTAAAGAACAAATCTCTTCCTAATAATATCTCTATTTTAATAATTCTAATTTTATTATTCTTCCAAATTTAATCAATTATTTAATTAAAGTTTAATTATTTTAAATTGCTTAATGGGTTTCTACCCTTTAATTATTTAAATTTCAATCATCCAAATCAAATTAGGATCAAAGATTTTACTTGTTAATTTTTATTAAACCTAAAGTTTTAATTAAGGATTAAGATTTTTAATTACCATTTTTACCCTTTAAGCTTAATAATTTCATAACTCACTAAATTGAACTCAAATGAACTTGAAATTTTCATGTGACTTCACTCATATGTCAATAAAGACATGAGAGGAGAAAATGTGATTTTTCTGTATTTAATTTATTTATATAATTATTTTTGGTAGAAAATAGAGATATTCAAGGAAAATTTAATAACATGACCAAGGGAAAGTTTCTGTCCTTAAGAAAAATAGGGGACATTCCTAATGACTAGAGGACCACTTGGACCAATTTTGGTGATTTTTTGAATTATATTATTTTTATTATAATTATTTTAAGTTTTGGAGTGTTAATTAATTTAAAAATAAAATAAATGTTGAAAAATGAATTTTATATTTTTCAAAAATCTCTCTGATATCAAGGAAATCAGAGAAGCAAATTTTATAATTTTCTGATTTTTCTATGATTTATTATAATTATTTTAGTGAAAATGCTAGAAAATACATATTTTTAATTTTAAAATTACCCTAGAGCTTTAAAATTTAATATCTCACTAAATAGACCTAAGAAAAATATGGGGTTTGTTCCTAAGTGATTAAAATTCAAAATGTGACATTTTGGTGAATTTTATTATTTTTGTGATTTTTATTATTTTTTAATTATTAAAAATATTAAAATAATATTAAAAATCAACTTTTTTAGAAAATTGAAATTTTAATTTTCTTAGATTCCCCTAATATCAGAGAGGCTCCAAAACCAATTTGGTGAATTTTTGAAAGGTATTTTGAAAGTTATAAATTTTTAAAGTTTAAAATGACTAAGTGGCTTAATCAACCCAATTAGTAGGGCTAACCAAGTCCAATTGACCTCAAATTTTTATGGTGGGTTCCTCTGATCCTGAAGGTCAATGGAGAATTGATTTGAAGTCAATTTAATGTATGGTTAGCTCTAATTAATTAGAGACCTATTTTGAGTGTTTAAGCCAATTAGGGTTGTTTTAAATGAACTAACTCAAAACCTATTTTTCCTAGGGTTCTCCGGTCATAAGGAACATCATCAAATTTTCCTAGAATTTATTTCACAACATACTATTTATTGGAATTAAAATACTCAAAACAGTAACATGAACTTGAAAAATCAATAACTCTTCATAGGGATGGCCTCTGACTTTGGAAAATTCAGGGAATGTTCCCAAATTCAGAGGCTTCAAATGCCCTATGATCTCATGCCATGGTGAATTGTATACATGCATGGTGAATTTAATGTATGCAGAGAGTAAATAAATTATAAAAAATAAAATACTTGATGAAATTAAATGATTTCTTTTCCACATTATTCTCCTCTGTTCACTGAGCAAGAAGGTATTTTTATTTTAATTTTCTGATTTTTCTACACCAAGTTATGAATTTTTGAAGTTTAGGGAATTAAGTAAATCAGAAAAATACCCTAATTTTCTATTTATCCACGCGGCGCCACGTCAACCTCGGCAGCTCCGAATGCACACACGTCGCACTCCCATTCGACGCCGCCATCTGACTCAGCGCTCCGGGGGCCCGCTGTATCGTTCCGTCTTCTGATCCGACGTGATCCTGACCGTCCGTCCGCGCGTGTATTGAATGGACGGCATCCGTTCATCGTCCCCAAGTGTCCTCACCCGAGAGCCGTCCACACTAAATCCCTAATATCTCACTCGATACTCAATGGATTTTCATGTTCTCATGCTCTATGGATTCGTCTCAAGAGACGAACACATCTATATGGTTATCATGCATTGAAATTAAAGCATTTGAAATGGAGAATCTCCGAAGCTCGGGATGAAGAGTTAGCTCATACCTTTGCTCGCAGAAGTGTGGCTTCGATCCGAGAGTTGTTGCACCTTCGATTGGATCCTAGCAAGCTCCGCATGAAGTCTCCCGGTCCGGTGAATTGTCTAGGTTGGATTTCGACCACGCGCCGATCACAAAGCTTGGAGGTCGGGGCAACCGGGAGGCCCGGAGATGGGGCTTTTGCGGGTGGACACCTTCCCTCGGTCCGGTGAAGGTGTAGAACCAATCAATTTGGGGATTGGCCGACCGTGGAGAAGTGTCCCGGTTTTGGGTGGAATTTCGACTGAGAAATCGGGTTTTGTCATGGGGATTAGAGCAAATCGACACTCGGGATCAACTCGCTCTAAGGGTGGAGAAGGGTTTGAAACAATTTTGGCGAGTTTCGGCAAGGTTTGTGCAACTCTCTTCTCATGGCCGTGAGGGGGTCGGGTTTAAATAGAGGTGGCCGGAAAGCCTCCCGGGGATGGCCAAGGGTCGGGATCATCTCGCTCCGGTCATGAGAAGAACAACCATGGTGGCCATTGGGCATGGGGCAGCTCAAGCAAGGTGGAATTCCAAAGTTTGGCTCCTCCCAAGGTCTCGACCATGGTGTTTTCCGGCGATCCAGACGGGCCGGCCGGCAGCATGGGTCACCTTCGGTGGTCGTGGAGTCCGGGGCTCGAAGTTGGTGAAGTCAATTAGAGTTGGACATGTGTAAAGTGTTTGGATTGAAATGGAATGGGGGAAAGGCTATACTTGGCTAGGTTTGGTCAACCCATTTGTTTGGGCCGGGTTCACCTCCCCATGGCCGGTCTTGGGCCGAGAAGATCAGCTAGGCTAGCCGGTCAAGAGGTGGTGATGTCCTTATCCAAGAATATTTGGATTAAATCTTGGTTAAGGGGAAACATGCTTAAGGCTAATGACTTTTAGGAGATGGTTAAAGGACCTCCTCCTTTTGCCATTAATGGCATGGTCACATGCCAAACTTTCATGGCTCCATATGGCTTGTGAATGGCTCATCCTTGGCTCCATTCGGCTTGGGAAAAGCTTCGGGTCAATTTCATAAAAAGGGATTTAAGAAAATTTTGGTATTTTGATGGGAATTTATATGGGGCTTGATTTGGAATTGTTTAATTGATGACTTTGAAACTTAGGGGCAATTTTGATTAAAAGGATGATGAGGGGAAGTGCCATGTGGGCTTTGGATGAATTTGGGCTTTTGAATTTGAAGGAAGTGGGTTTTTAGGAAAGTTTAAGGGGAATGGGCTTTTTGATTTTAGGATGGTCATTTGGGTGAAGATTTTGTGAAGGACCTTGTCAAATAAGTGTTATAATTGGTTTAGGGATGTTCTATGAAGGGCTTGGAGTCAATTTGGTGTGATTTGGGGTCGAATTGGTTTGAATTTGGATTTATTTGGTAAGTGGGCCTATGTAGGTCAAATTGGGCTAACTTGGGCCAATGTTGGGCTAGGGTTGAAATTGATGTAAAATTAATGTTGAGAAATATTTATGGGAGTGTTTCAAAGAGGTTTTGACTTTGGTTGGGCTTTGATTTTGGGGTTTGGGCTCATTTGGGTTAGGTTTGGGTTTAGGTCAAAAATGGGCCTTTTAGCTTTGCGTTGAATTTGAGTGGGGTTTGGGTCTAAATTTTGGGCAAATTATGTTAGTGTTTTGTTTGTGGGAATGTTAAGGAAGATTTAGAAAAGATTTGGGGTTAATTGGAGTTGAATTGGGTGAACTTGGGTTAAGTTTGGGTCATGGGTCCAAATTGGGCTTTAAGGCCAAAAGTGAAATCGGATCCAAATGTCAATCAAATTGGACTTGGATTTGGTCTAAATTGGTGTTGGGAATGTTGAATTGAAGTTTAGAACTGAATTGGACCAGAATTTGGGTCAATTGGGTAGGTTTGGTTTGACATTGGGTTCACTTAGGGTTAAAATGGGTCAAATTGGGGGTTTTGACAAAAGTAGGGTAAATTGACAAAATTGGCCCATGGTGTAGTTGGATAAAATGAAATTGGGAATATTTGGGATTTTCTGGAATTTTCTGGGAGTTTTCTGAATTTTTTGGATTTTTGGGTCAAGAGGGGTATTTTGGGTATTTGGAGGGTATTGGGAGGTATTTTTGGAATTTTTGGTATTTTTGTGTATGGATGATCAATTTGGGTGATGTGGAAATGTTTGGGAATGATTTTGGAGGATTTTGAGTAATTTGGAAATTTTGCAAAAATTTGGGTAATTTCAAGAGTTTTGGGTAGGCTAAGCGGGTGTAAGGTCCCGGGGGTCAAAAATTGAAAATTTGGGAAATTGAAGATTGGGTGGATGTAAGTGGAGTGAAATCATTTTGGTTGAGCCATGAAGCCATATCAAGCCCATATGAGCCATGAAGCCATATCAAGCCCATATGAGCCATGAAGGGACTCATTTGAGGCATTCACTATGTTGTTCCTAACCCTCTTAGCCAAGGGCTCAGGGGTTAAGGACCATCCATGTGAATCACCTACATGAGTCAGGAGGTTAAGTTGGGTATGGGTGTGTTTTAGGAGGTGTGTGGAAGTGTAGTGTGTAGGTGTAGTGTATAAGTGTAGTGTGTGTAAGTCAGCCCCTTCACTGCACCAGTGCCACCTGTGAGGCGTCCTAAGGCCAAAGAGTCCTATAGGAACTCATCCTTTAAACTTCCACATTTGATTTCAACCCTCTAGGTGATTAGGGGTCTACAGTCAAGTTTGTGGAGTTTGCAGGGAGTTTAGAAGTAGTTTGAGTTTCTAAAAGGTGGGTCCCAATTCTAGTCCTCTAAGATAGTCAAAGGAAAAGCCTAAGGCTAGATCCTAAGCACTAAAAAAGAAGAAGAGAAGACCTCATCAAAAATGAGGTCAACACCAATCTTTTACAAAACTTCCATTTACCAATTTGGTTTCAAACCTAAAAGCCCACCTCCTTAAACCTTTCTAATGACCCATCCAAATTAAATCCAAAAAGCCCAAAATCTATCCTAAAGCCCACATGAAATTTCCCCTCATCATTCCCTTTGATTTAAATCACTCCCCAAGTTTCAAATTCATCATTAAACTTTTCTAAACCAAGCCATGTGCCAAATTACCCCTAAATATGCTAAATCTTTTAAACCACTTTCATGAAACCAAGCCAAGCCATCCCTAAGCCATATGGAGCCATGGAGTCATGCATAAGCCATATGCACGCCTTGGGAGCCCCTTTCCACCTCACCAACCCATTAATAGCAAAGGACGGGATTACTTTCTTAAGCCTTCCTTAAGCACTTTTAACCCCATTCATGCTACACACTAAACCAAGTTTAGCCACCTCACCATGGATGGAGACCACACCATTTTCTCTCGTCGACCCAAGTGATTCTTTTCAGCCCAAAACCAGGCCTTGGGTGGTGAACCTAGCCCAAAACCATGGGTTGACTCATTTGAACCAAAAATAGCCTTCCTCCCATTCCATTTCAATTCAACTCCTTTACACATGTCCATGGCCAATTGACTGCACTAAACCCCAGCCCTGACCTCCCTGACCTTGAGGGTGACCTGACCCTGGCCGGCCAGCCACCACAGCCGCCGGAAACCACCAGGCCGAGAGCACCCATGTGAGACAATTTTTGAATTCTTCCTTGCTGACTTGTCCCATGCCTGATGGCCACCATGGCTGTTCTTCTTCTCACCAGAGCAGTTGATCCAAGCCACTAAACCCCCTGGAAAGCCCTCCAGCCACCTCTATTTAAAGCATACCACCTCTCGGCCAAAGAAGATGATGAACCAGACCTAAACAAAACTCTGCCAAAATTGTTCCACGACCTTCTCCTCACCTAGAGCAATTGATCCCTACTACTCTCCTGCCTTAAACCCCATTGATTGAGCTCAATTTTGGAGCTCAATTCTCAGCCCAAAACCAGGACATCTCTGAAACCTCCACCAAACCCAAATTAAACTCACCAACACTTGGACAGGACCAAGAGAAGGAGTTCCCCAGTGAAAGCCCACTCTCCAGGCCACCCAGTTGCTCTAGCCTCCAAGCTTTAAAATCGCCTGTGGACACTTTCATACCTAGACAATTCCCTAGAGCCAGAGACTTCATCTGAAGCTTCCTTGGGTGCAATCGAAGGTGACATAACTCTCTGATTGAAGCTACTCTTTTCAAAGCAAAGGTATATATCATTCCTTCCTCCCGAGCTTCTAGCAATTATTCATTTTATTTCAGTTAATTTCATGGCATGTAAACTGTATGGATGTGTTCGTCTCTTCAAGATGAATCCATAGAGCATAAGAACACGAAAATCCGTTGAGAAATGAGAGAGTTCTTAGGGTTTTAGTGTGGACGGTCACGGGTGCACACCAGTCGTAGATGATGACCAGGCGCCGTCCGATCGCGTGTGTATCGGTTGAACAACTCAAATTGCATCGGATTAGGGGAAGGAGGGAGACAGCGGGACGCGTGGCAGCTGACTCAGATGGCGACGTCGAATGGGTGCGCACCGGGTGGTCTTTCGATCCGCCGTAGGTTGACGCGGCACTGAGTTGGATAAGTAGATAAATAGGATTTTTTTATTTATTTAAATACCCAGAACTTAGAAAATCCATATCTTTATGTAGAAAAATCATAAAAATAAACTAAAAATACTCTCTTGCTAAGTGAACAGAGGAGAACAATGTAGAAAAAAATCAAAAGATTTTCATGAGTATTTTATTTTTAATTAATATTCACTTATTTTAGTATTTTGATTCTCCATTTGCATAGACAATTCACCATTGCATGAGACCATAGGGCTTTTGAAGCCTCTGATCTTGGGAAAATTCCCTGAATATTTCAAGGTCAGAGGCCATCTTTATGGAAAGTTATGTATTTTTCAAGTTTATGTCACTATTTTTGGTATTTTAATTCCAGTAATTAGCATATTGCTCAATAAATTCTAGAAAAATTTGGGGAAGTTTCTTAAGACTAGAGGACCCTAGGATAATTATGGTTAGGCTTAATTCATCAAGAGTAACCCTAATTAGCCTAAATACCTAAAATTGAATTTTAATTAATTAAGGCTAACCACACTTTAAAATAACTTGAAATTAATTCTCCATTGATTTTTAGGATACAGAGAACCTTGCATAAAAATTTGAGGTCAATTGGAAATGATTAGCCCCACTAAATGAATTAATTAAGCCACATGATCAAAATTAAACTTTAAAAATTCATAACTCCAAAAATACATTTAAAAAAATCACTAAGTTGGTTTTTTGGGCTCTCTGATATCAGAGGAGTCTATAAAAATTAAAATTGGAATTTTCTAAAATTTCTCATTTTTAATCAAATTTTAATATTTTAAATAATTAAAAAATAATAAAAATCATAAAAATAATAAAAAATCATAAAAATATCACATTTTGACTCCTAATCATTTAGAAACCAACCAAATATTTTTCCCAAGTCTCAAAGTAAAGATATTGGATTTTAAATGCTTAAAACAATTTTTAATATTAAAAAATGTATTTTCCAACATTTTCACTAAATTAATTCCAATAAATCAAACAAAAATAAGAATATTTTAAATTTATTTTCTCTGAACTCCTTGAGGTTAGAGAGATTTAAGAAAAATATAAAATCCATTTTTCAACTGTAATTTTATTTTATAATTAACATTCCAAAACTCAAAATAATTATAATAAATAAAATATAATATAAAAAATTATCAAAATTGGTTCAAGTGGTCCTCTGGTCATTAGGAACATCCCATAATTTTCTTAAAGATAGAAACCTTACCTTGGTCATGTTGTTGAATTTTCCTTGAAATCCCTTATTTTTCACTAAAAAAAATTATATAAATAAATTAAATTCAAAAAAATTACATTTTCTCCTCTAATATCTTAATTGACATGTGAATGAGGTGACATAAAAATTTTAAGTTCATTTGAACTCAATTTAGTGAGTTATGAAATAAATAATCCTAAAATGGCATAAAGGTAATTAAAGAATTTAAACCCCTTTATTAAAATTTTAGGTTTAATTAAAATGGAGGGTAAAATATTTTATTTTATTTTTCTTGGATGATTGAAACTTTGGGAAATTAAAAGGGTAGGAACCCATTAATCACTTTTAATAAACCAAAGTGAAACTTTAAGTATTTAAACAACTTAAAATTTTGAAGATTAATGAAAATTTGAATTATTAAAAATAGGGATATAACTTGAGAGGATATTAATTCTTTAATAAAAAATCCCTAAATAAATCACTTCAATAATATTTACCTCTTAATTAAGATTAAAATGATAATCCAAACTAAGTAAATTAAAAATAAAAATAAAAAAATAAATAATGTAACCCTTAAATTAAAAAAAAGCTCTAAATATTAAATAATTTAACAATTAAATTAAATTAAATTAAAATTAAATTAAATTAAATTAAGTAAAAAAAATTAAGTTAAAATTAAAATTAAATTAAATTAAGTTAAATAGAATCTAAAATATTGAAATTAAATTAAATTAAATTAAGTTAAATTCAATTAAATTAAATTTAAATTATATTAAATTAACATCATTCAATAATAAAAGTAAGATTAATTCAAAATATCAAGACCACTTAAAGTATACAGATTTAAACAAAAATAATTTGAACACTATTCCAAACTTAAAATTATTAATTAAAATCTCATAATTAAACAAATCACTTTAAACCATTAACTCAAACTTTAAATTAAGAATGATTAAAATTCTCAACAAACCAACTTGCCCCTAAAGGCTTTAATTATTATAACTCTTAAATGGAGTATTAAGTGAGATGTGACTTCATTAATAAAGTAATCAAATGCCCAAGTTCACTGAGCAAGAGACAAAGCTTAAATAAACTCTTGGATGATTAATTCACATGTGCAACTAAATTTACTTGGACTCAAAATAATCTCAGAAATATTGAAAAGATGTTTAGGACTCTTCCTAAACTCTTCCTCAATATGATGAGATGTTTCCGAAGAAAAATTGAATTTAATTGTTCTTTAATGAAGAAAATCATCCTTAAACAAAACATAAGAACCTAGACGTCATAGAAGATGACTAACAATAGGGCTAGGACTTTGGCAGACAACCAAAACCTTTCCCTTAGCTTTACCTAGGTACTTGTTGAAATATTTAAATGCCTTAACATGTGATTTAAGTGCAGCTTGGGATGACGGGAAGACCCTCCAGTTATACTTTTATTTTATTGCAATTTACTTTATTGCAATTTACTTACATGCACTGCATTTTACTTTTTCTTGCATGTTAAAAAAGATTGTTGCATGAAAACTAAAACCTTTAGGATAGTCACAAAACTGAAACCCAAAACTAAATTAAAAGTCACCACAAGATAAAATTCACCGCCACAACATTCCAAAATATAAAATAACTCAAAATTTAATCACAAACAGAACAACAAAACTACAACTATTACTAAATTAAAGTGTCTTGTTGGATGATCGGGAATACCTCGGATGATGTAACCTACGTGTTGCTAACTGGATTTACCACGGTCTAAATGAAAGTTTGGAACTTATTTAGTTCAGTTTAGCAAATTCATCTGGACTAAGTGAATTCGATGAAAATAAATGATGCCGGGATGACAGAACCGTGGGATCTTAATCGATTCTGTTTAAACAACTTTAAGATTTGTTTTAATTAAAATATTAAAAATATTTGGACTTTAAGATTTCTAAACCAAAACACTTCTCTCATCTCCTGATTTTCACCTTCTAAAACTAAACCTCTCGTAACAACAAGGAGCTCGGAGCATAGTGGGCGATACAACCATCTACTTCAGCAAAACTCGGATCTACACCAGCTAAACCTTTCTTAGAATTAAATAACCAAGTCATAGGACTTCGAGGTAGTTTGCCTAGTGCAACATAAATCCTCAACTCTTCATTAGGCATTTGCATGATCATGCCATGTAAATTAAGCCCTAACCGGTCTTAGGACTCTGAGGTAGTCGTTCGGTACGACAAAAACCCTAACATCTTCCAGGCTATTTGTATGATAATGTCATACAAATATAATTCCTAATTAATTAAAACTGGCAAAATTGAAACATTAAATAAATTCCCAAATTGAAGCCAAACCATAGGATAGTTTGAGAAGTTGCCAAGATTTTTCTTGGATCCTCAGCTTCTCCTACTTCTGTTCCTTTGCACTCTTAAAATAAACTGTTCTAAATTTGAGCTAATCTCTGTTGAAATTTCCAAAATCCAATTCATTTGAAACCTTAAACTTTG
Organism: Papilionanthe hookeriana x Papilionanthe teres; assembly: GCA_022702705.1. Classification (NCBI taxonomy): domain Eukaryota; kingdom Viridiplantae; phylum Streptophyta; class Magnoliopsida; order Asparagales; family Orchidaceae; genus Papilionanthe; species Papilionanthe hookeriana x Papilionanthe teres. Next base: position 16,062,271 of record CM040426.1, on the reverse strand, counting down.
AAATTCTTGAGAGCAAAACCACTGATCATTATCGAGAGTTTTCTTAAATGATTCCCGTCATTTAAGATGTAATTAACTATAGGGGCTTGCCCTTATAAGGAACTTTAAGAACCCAGGTAATATAAACCCTGCTTAATTCATTTATATTAAGTAGGGGAACTTATCGGCTTATAAATTTGGTTTGCAGACCAAACAGATGTCACAAATCTTCTAGTTTATTTAATCGAGCCCCATCATCAAGCAGTGTGTATATTATTCAAGGTAGATACACAGTTTGTGGTGTGGTGCTCGTTTATATAAACCATTTGGGATGTGAGATTGGTTTGATTTCATATCTTAAAATTTTCAAACTTAAAATTATTTTTAAAATCAAATACTACTTTCTAAATTTTATATATATTTAAATTAAATTTAAAATTTAAAATTCGCCGACAATTTCTCTAGGTGACCCCTTTTTAAAATACAACACAACCTAAAAATATGTCGTTAGCTTCTGGCGACTCCACTGGGGACTAGTTCCTCTCTCCATTTTCTTTAGATGGTTTTGCTTTCATAAATCGATAGTGAGTCCATATCCCTAGTTGACCAAAACTATCATTCCTCCGTTGGCATACCACGTTCATTTCTATCTTGAATAAGTATAGTCAACTTCTCTAGGATTTAGGAGCCACTGTTTAGACACCCCTAAATAGAGAAGTTCTGAAATCCTTTTACCTCTTTTTCTGAGGTGGGGTGGACCCCCAATAGGTGTTAACATAGGAGCGGTCCTTTGGGTTGAGAAATCTTACGAGACTTTCTCTTCCTTTCCAATTCTGAATCGGGTCCTTTACCTTTTCTATACTTTAAACATTTCGTTCCTAATAAACAAATCTTCTAATAAACGACCCTTTTAATAAAAAAACTCTTTTAAATCATAAATACATTAAGATAAATGAGAATGTGTTCGGACTCTTTCTTTTTTTGTCCTAAATTCTGTGACAAAATGAAGCATAACTAGGGACTAATACTCAGAATCTACCCTGCAGAAAATGACTGCCTCAAAGTTAATTTTCTCTTTCACTAATGGAATGGACTTCGCTGTATACAAGGATGAACTTCCCGACAATGGAATCATCCGTTTTGGATAAGGATTCGACAATACAGATATTAAGTTTGCTGACGTTACTCTTTTCACACTAATGAACAAAGTGCAAGAAACTGAAAAGCCCATAATTGAGTTCAACCTGAAGTCGACTCAAGAATTCCCACCCCTGCAAAAGGTTCCAATTGAAAGAAGTACTGCTATTCGTAGGAGGACTGTTATCTCTACTCCCACCGGTCACGTCATCTCTGCACCTACCCCGGCTTCTGCCAAACTAAAGGGGAAGGAAATCCAAGTCTGTGATGAGCCTGTCACCGTGGAGGGTACAGATTTTGCTGCAATACCTTCTGTTTTCTAGACTGGGTCCAGTTCAAGAGTTTCACCGCTAACTCAGACTCAAAGGAGAAATAGAAGCAGAAAGATCGCCAGGATTGAGAAAGCCAAAGCTGTTGAAGTTTCTTTTCTAGAAGAAATTCCTAAAGAAAGAGAAGAACTGCCTGAGTATTTACCTCTGTTGGAAGGGAGTAGGTTTCACAACCTCTCTGCTGCATAGGATGAAGAAGATGTCTGAAGGATTGCCGCTACATTACCCCGACCTGCATACTATAGTAACTACAAAAGAAAAAGGGTTAAGACTACATCATTTACTCGGCTACAAGCTGTGATAGAAAAATTGGCAAAGAAAGAAAGATGCCCTGTGACAGAAATCCTAAGAAGAATGAGACGAGTGCCAGCTAGATCCCCCATCGGACCTCGAGTAGAGCCTGTCACTGCCGTAGACAAACCAAGGAAGAAAATGAGAGCTAGTTCACCTGTTTTTGTATTGGGCCATCATATTAGGGAGGACATCACCTACCAGCATATAGCCGACAGACCGTCCGGTCCTAGGCCTTCTGCTGTAAGAAGGATGGTGTGGCGACCTATTATTACCGAGCCGAGACCAACACAACTTCGTGAGAAGAAAAGCCTCGTCAAAGAGTCTGAATCAGAAGGAAGTGATACTGCAATAAAAGAAACTCCTGAAAAAGAAGTTCAACAACCTTCACACGACAATCGTGAAACTGACTGGAAGAGACCCCTCGAGGATGCTATATGAAAGCTAAGGACGGATATTCGCTGGTTGGCAAAAGAGAGAGGAGAAAAGTTGGAAAAGGAAGTTGATTCATCAGAGTTCATGGATGAGAAGTATGCCGAGATCAACATGGTTGAAACACGAGCATCATTAGCTTCGCAAAGTTCTCGGGCAGCTGTGGAAAGAGATGAACCAGAAGTGATGAGAGCATAACTTCAGGAAAGAGATGACACAATTTCCCAGATGGCAAAGAGGATGGAAGAGATGGCTGCTGCCTTAGCCACTCTCCAGAGTAAGATACAACCTCAGAAAGAAACACCTCCAGAGATCATCCATATTGCAGATGGAGGAAAAGAGATCACATCCATCGGCAGAGATGAACCACCAAAGAAGGATTCTGCACAGAGCATGATTCCCAAAAAGGACATTAAAAACATGGTAGAATAGCAGGTGCGAGAAGCCTTAGCACAATCTAAGAATGGAGCATCTATTCAGATGGGTAGACCTTACCCTGAAGAATTCGACGCAGTCCAATACCCGAAAGGCTTCGTACCACCTCTGTTTAAGACTTTTGATGGAATGAGAAACCCCCGGCAACAGGTTGCACACTTTCGTACTAGTTGCAGCAATGCTGGTGGGAGTGACGCCTTACTCTTTCAATAGTTTGTCAGCAGCCTGTCAGGGATTGCCTTCGACTGGTACTCAGAATTGCCAAATAGTTCAGTTAAGACCTTTTCAGAGTTAGAAAACCTCTTCGTTAAGCGGTTTGCTAGGGCTCGACACCATATCACCATCGGTGATCTAGTGGTGGAACACCAGAAACTGAACGAAACTCTAGTGGACTACATACTTCGATGGAGGAATTTAAGCACGAAGTGTGAACCACAGCTGTAAGAACAGCATGCAGTCGGTTTCTTGCTTAAAAGTATCCATGGCCCGATAGCACTTCTCCTTAAAGGATTTACAATTAAGACTTTCGAGAAGCTGCTTTGCAAGGCTGGGAGTTTACAGGAGGAAGCAAAACAGCTAAGTTTCGTGGACAAGAGCGATAAGCAGAAGCTCGTAAAAACATTCGAAAAGAAGTCCAGAATCATCACGACAGTAGATAAGGGCAAGTAGTCATTACAGATATAGCAAGAACGGCCACAGCCTAGCTATCAACCACCACAACGTACTTACCAACAACCTCAGTAGGGTTATCAACAACCTCGACAAGGCTATCAGTCGCCTCAGCGTTATGAGCAATCGCCTCATCCACAACATACCCTGAAAAATTTTCTGAACAAGGAATATCCATTCAAAACTGAAGCAATAGCGAAGAGGTTCCGCAGTTTAATGAAGACACCCGATTTTCAGCTACCAGAGCCCAATAGGCCGGAAGAATTCAATAAGAAAGATCAACCAAATTATTGCCCTTACCACCGGATGCTCAGGCATAAGATAGAGGATTGCATCACTTTTAAGATTTGGCTTGACGACAATCTCCGAAAAGGGAACATAACGATCCCGAAGGAATACATGAAGGAACCCAAAAAGCGAGGTTCCGTCAATGTAATTTCAACGGATCCTATTTTTTCGATAGACCCTTACACGACCCATGATGGATGGAGTACCGTCTGGACAAAGTCTTCAAAGAAAATTTTAGACCATATCCAGAACACTTCGGCGCATGCTTCAACTCAAAGTTTGAAACCTGCCGAGCCTGTGCTATCACTTGCGATTGAAGAACCGCCCCAGAAGGAGGAGAAGATCGTAGAAGAGAAGAAAACTGAGGCTCCGAAGGGTAGACTAGAGGCTGCTTATCCTAGGATGGTTGTTTCCGATTCAGGCGAGAAATCCCTCGAACCTCTGACTCTGTATGATTATTTTCTCACCCCGGCGGGATCTTATAATGATAAGAGTTTTGGCGTTGGCTACGTTTCGACTGTTTCTAACGATTATGTAACTAACGAAAACCAACCTAATCCGGATCTCGATTCTGATATAAATAACGATTCTCAAATCATACTAAACCTCGATGACCACGATGAAGGAGAAGACATTCACAAGGATGGCTACGAAAGCTCAATAAGCAACGAGTCCATTTGTGAATTTTGAGGAGCTCCGATTGCGATAAAATTAGAGTCGTCAGATTCCAAAGCAATGCCAGAAGAGCCAGTCATTCCAATTCAAAAGGAGACACCGATAGATTCAACACCAGATTCAGAAAAAATAACTGAAGTCAACCTAAGAAGTGGAAAAGTTCTACCCCCAAGAATGGGTCTGAAGGATAAAGGAAAGCAGATGGTTGCTCAGGAAGAGCCAACCCCAACAGAGGAACTGCCCATTTGGGAAGAAAATGAAGAACATGGTAATAAAGTGAACTATAACGTGCTAGCCCATCTTAGGAAGCTACCAGCCAAACTATGCATATACGACGCTCTAATCCTATCAAAGAAGATGATGAAATCTCTGATCAAGTCTCTACTTGATCTAGAGATTTGTTTAGCTCAAATGGCCGGTAATTCCTTCGACAAGGTTTGCTCGTTAAAAGAACAGCGAGGTATTACCTTCATGGACAATGATTTACTACTCGGAACGGCTGATCACAACTGACCATTGTACATCTCAGTCACTATTGGAAAGTTTTCGCTCTCTAGAGTGTTGGTTGATCCAGGAGCATCAATAACCATAATGATCCTTCAAACGTTAACATATTTGGAAATTGATGCTAGCTAACTTGAAGCAGACAAGATGTTATTAAGAGGGTTCAATCAGAAAGGAGAAAGAGCCCTTGGATCGATAACACTACTGATGAAAACCGATGACTTAGCAAAGACAACCGCAAAATTCCATATAATTGATTCTGAGACATCATTCAACGCTCTACTGGGTCGGCCATGGATTCATAAAAACTGGATGGTACCGTCGTCTTTACTCCAGTGCATAAAGTTTTACAAAGGAGGAGAACAGTGTATTAAAGGTGACTTGCAACCATTCTTCGTGCATGAAATCAGAAATCATGAAGATGCAGCCTATTACGCGCCTCCGAAGAAAAAATCTTTTCCAGAAACGCCGTACCAAATGAAGCAAAAGAAGTGCAAGACGATAAAGAGCCTAATATTCTAGTCCAACAGTTACTCACCACTCCCTTACAACGAGATGGTGAAGGTTTCTCCAGAACTCGCACCCGAGGTCGAGGCCGGGGACGAGGTCGTGGAAGAGATGTTAGAATAGTTGGACAGAAGAAACCAGTCATCGACATTGATTGGGAGACCAGTTCTGAAGAAGAAAAAATCAAGAAAGAAGCAATGCAAATAAATCAAAAGAAACCCCAGTTCAAGATCTCTCTCGAAGATGAAAATAATGAAGAATACAAATCAATGTACGAGAAGATTAACCAATATGTACATACTATGACCCTGACCCCGATCTATTCTAATAAGATCGATGGTATGGTGGTCAAGGAAGTGCATGGTGGTGGTGCTAAGCTGATCAAGTTTTACCGTGGTGCTTCTTCTTCCAATACTGAAAAAGATGTACAATTTGAAGATGTTACTTCTTTTGAATTAATAGAATTACCTTTTGAATGGTACTCTCCCTGTGTTCAAAATTTAATTCAACGTGGTGTCTTACCTAAAAAATGGACAAAAGGTCGATCACAACACTTTGAAAAATTATGGAACAACGCCAGCCGGCCTCCCAATTCAAAACATGGTCTCGGATTCGGCACAGTAGGATAAGTTGACGATATGGGATTTTGCTTGGTTGTCACTTGCGAGCCTAATGAAGACTGCTTAAAAGCTTTAGAAGATCTCGAAGATCTGCAAATCGGAGATGCTCCGCCAGATTTCGAAGAAGAAATTAAATCTACAATAGCCGAGTTAATGGAAGTTAACTTAGGAACTAGCGAAGATCCTAGGCCGACCTTTGTTAGCTTCTTACTCAATAAAGAAGACTCCGAAGAGATAATCAATCTACTAATGGAATTCAGGGATTGTTTTGCTTGGATTTATGATGAAATGCCAGGATTAACTCCAAAAGTCGCAGTTCACAGGCTAGGAGTAGATCCCACTGCTGTTCCAGTCAGACAAGCTCCGAGAAGAATGCGTCTATAGATTGAACAACAAGTTATAGCTAAAGTTAAGAAGCTAATAGACGCTAAATTTGTCCATGAGGAACAATATCCAACTTGGTTTGCCAATGTGGTACCAGTTAGAAAGAAGATTGGTCAGATCAGAATCTGCGTGGATTTCAGAGATTTAAATAAAGCATGTCCAAAGGACGAATTCCTGCTACCAATTCCAGAATTGATGATCGACATCGCTTCAACACATGAAATCTTTTCTTTCATGGATGGATCTTTAGGATACAACCAGATAAAGATGGCACCAGAAGATGAAAAACTTACAGCCTTCAGAACGCCGATCGGGGTATACTGCTACACAGTGATGCCGTTTGGATTAAAGAACGCAGAAGCAACTTATCAAAGAGCAAATTAAAAGAAGATTATTTGTATGATTTGAGAATTGTTTTCGAGCGATTAAGACAATTTAACCTTAAGATGAATCCCTTGAAATGTGCCTTCGGCGTCACCTCTGGGAAATTCTTAGGATTTGTTGTCCAACATCGTGGAATTCAAATCGATCCAGAGAAGATTAAAGTTATCTTAGAAATGCCTCCTCCAAAAACCTTGAAACAACTGCGATCCTTTCAAGGAAAGTTGGCATATCTTCAACGCTTTATCTCAAATTTGTCAGGAAGGTGTCAGCCTTTTTCTGCTTTGGTTAAGAAGTATGCCAAGTTTATTTGGGACTCCAAATGTCAACATGCCTTCGATGACACCTCCTGTTTTAGCAGCCCCAGTCTCAGGTAGACCATTGATACTTTATACCGGAGCTTTAGACGACTCTCTCGGAGCCCTGTTAGGCCAGGTCAATGATGAGGGAAAAGAAAACGCACTCTATTACCTAAGCCGTCGTCTAATTCCGACGGAGGAGAAGTATCCTCCTATTGAGAAGCACTGTTTGGCCCTGATCTTCACTGCACAGAAGCTCAGGCACTACATGCTTTCTCATAAGGTCAACCTTATTTCGTAGTTTAATCCGTTGTAATAGTTGATGACCCGTCCGACACTTTCCGACAGACTTGCCAGGTGGTCTATGATACTAATGCAATTTGATATAACTTTCGTTCCACTTCGTGCCGTAAAGGGACAAGTCCTAGCAGAATTCCTCGCAGCACACCTTTTACCGGCAGAATCATCTCTTAACGACTACTTGTCGGACAAGTAGATAATGAGCCTAGAAGACCCCGATGATTAGCGTTGTGAGCTGTACTTCGACAGAGCATCTTCAGCACAGAAAGTTAAAGAATCACAAATGATAGTGCCCGGTACGGCAGGAATCAGACTAATCTTTATAACACCGGAGCGGGGGATGTTAAGGTACTCCTACCACTTAACAGAACCATGTACAAACAATGAAGCAGTTTGCGAAGCCCTTATAACCGGATTGGAATTAACCATTTAGATGGGGATAAGAGACATCAACATCTACGGAGATTCACAGTTGATCTTTCAACAGGTCGCCGGATAGTATAGAATTTTAAAACCAAGGCTCGAGCAATACTTCTAGTACACTATGAAACTGTTAGAGCAGATTCCGAATGTAACGATCTACAAGATTCCCAGAAGAGAAAATGCTCTCGCAGATGCATTAGCCCACATTGCAAAAGAATTTTCTTGCTTACATGAAGAATCAGTTGAAGTGTCAGTTCAGGGACGACAGGTCCTATCGCAGCTCAACATGAACATGATACACAAGTCAGAAAAATAAAAAGAATCGGTTGCAGCAGTGACAAAAAATACAGAAGATTGGCGGCAACCACTAATAGACTACTTGCAAATAGGAAACCTACCAGACGATAAGTTGATAGCCCATCAAATCAAGAAAAGAACTCTGTCTTACGCATTAATAAACAACACGTTATACAGAAGGTCTTTTATCAGATGTGGCTAAGATGCCTGAGCGGGTTTGTGGCTCGTGAAATTGTCAAAGAAGTACACTCAAGACTTTGTGGCACTCTTCAGTTGGCTCCGAAAATGAAAATAAAGATTAAAAGACTAGGGTACTACTGGCCCTCGATGATGACCGATTGCATGAAGATTGTCAAAAGTTGTCACCAGTGCCAAGTGCATGGAGTGGTTCTACATCAACCTCCAAATATTCTACATCCGACAATCGCATCGTGGCCATTTGAATGTTGGGGCACAGATGTCGTGGGTCCGATAGAACTGTCTTCTTCAAGAGGACATAGCTTCATTCTTGCAGCTACAAATTACTTTTCTAAGTGGGCAGAAGCAGTATCGCTCAGAGAAGTGAAAACACATCACGTGCTACAGTTCTTCAAGAATCAAGTCGTCTACCGTTTCGGAGTACCGCGCAGAATCATTTCAGATAATGGGTCCACGTTTAAGAGTATGAAGATCAACAATTTTGTCAGAAGACACGGGATCGACTGGCGTTATTCGACAATCTACTACCCAAGAGCTAACGGTTTGGCTGAGGCTTTTAATAAAACTCTCGTTCAAATTCTAAAGAAAACTTTGGACGACAACAAGAGAAATTGGCACGAGAAGTTGTTAGAAGCCTTATGGGCCTACAGGACGGCTTTTAGAATGCCCACTCAATATACGCCTTACACCTTAGTGTACGGGTCCGAGGCCGTTCTACCCTTAGAGGTTCAACTTCCATCTCTCAAAATTACAGTTGAAAACAAGATCACTACGGAAGAAAATGCCAGACTACGACTAGAAGAATTGGAAAGCCTGGAAGGGAAAAGACTTTCAGCACAGCATAATTTGGGACTGTATCAAGCCAAGATGATTCAGGCCCATGATAAATTAGTCCGCCTAAGGACATTCAAAGTCGGTGACTTGGTTTTAGTTCTCAAAAGACATATTCTTGCACATCGTAAGATAGGTGGTAAATTTGAACCAACATGGGAAGGGCCATTCGTGGTTGAGACAGTCTACTCAGGAGGTTCCTACTAACTGGTGAATTGATATGGAGACCGACCTATGCTTCCAATTAATGGACGATATCTAAAGAAGTATTACACAACCTGATGTTTTTAAGGATGAATCCTCATTCCATGAAGCACGGGCACATTAATTACTTATGACTGGGTCCGAACCCAAAAATACAAAAAAAAATGGATGATAAAGAAAATTATTAAAAAAAATGTTAAAAAAGAAAACATGTGAAATCATGATAATAAAGTTTTTATCCTTCCTTTCAAATCGAGTCTCACTCTTGATCTTTTCCTACTCCTATTTAAATTTAAAATAAACAAATAAAAGCTCTTCATTAATAAACATATTTTTCTATTGTTCTTGTTCTTAGTACAGCCCCTGATCCTTTCCTTGTTTTTCACAGGAAAATGTCAAACCGGTGGTTGGTTATGAATTTTAAGAATGGCGTGAGTCTAGCACTTGATGAAAAGAGGGTGAGGGATGGAGCCGTGATCGAGATTGACTCTGAATTCACGCCAGCCGGGCTACAATATGAAGAAAATGATTGGACCCCGATTGATCGGGAAGAGCTCCGCAGCCATACAGTGATGAAATTGGGTGGCTCAAATCAACCATCTACCAGCAAGAAGAGAAAAGTAAACACCGCTCATGGAAACTGGAAAAGACAAGAAAGTTAAGTCCATTGTTGCTACAACAGAGGGCAGGCTTGTCAGTGCCATGCCCACATAAATCCAAGGGGTAAGGAGAGCTACTCTCACTGCCACTCAGCAAAGGAACAAGAATCGCCGCATTTGCAAGATGTTAACCCCATTTGATTCTCAAAATGATCCGAAGGCCCAAAAAATTCCCATGTCTTCACCAAAATCATTTCAAACCTCTCTAAATTACCCAATTGATTTAAAATACTCAACTTTCCTTAAAACTATTCAGTTACCCTAATTCTCCCAAACTACCAAAAGAACCAAAATTTCACCCAAATTATCCAAAATTACTAAAATGCCCTTAAAACCCTAAAAATCCCAAAAAAATCCAAATTCATATGATTTCTCAAAAAATAGTTCTAAACCACTTCAAATTATTCAAACTGCCCAAATACACCCCATATCTCCAAAAATTAGCCAAAATCCTAAAAATTTTCGAAAGGGCCCTAAGGCCCAAAAAATTCTCTTTTCTTCACCAAAATCATTTTAAATCTCTCCAAATTACACAACTGATCTAAAATATTCCACTTTCCTTAGTTCTTACCAAATTACCCTAAATTCTCTAGAACTACCCAAATAACCCATCTTTTACGAAAATTACCAAAATGCTTATAAAACTCTTAAAATCCAAATTCTTAAGATTTCATAAAAAATCATTTATAAACCACTTCAAATTATTCAAATTGCATAAATTCAACCCACATCACCCAAAATTAGCAAAATCCTAAAAATTCCCAAATTGACTTTATGGCCCAAAAAATTCTCATATCTTCACTAAAATCATTTAAACCTCTCAAAATTACCAAACTGAACTAAAATAATCGAGATTCCTTAGAACTAGCTATATGGCCTTAAATTGTCTACAAAAATAAAAATAACGAATTTTTACCAAAATTCTCCAAAATTACCAAAATGCCCTAAAAAACCTAAAAACTCACAAAATCTCCAAATTCATAAGATTTCACAAAAAATCATTCTAGATCACTTCAAATTATTCAAATTGCCCAAATTCACCACAAATACACCAAAATTAGCCAAAATCACAAAAATTTTTAAAATGCCCAAATGGTCAAAAAATTCTAAATCCATCACAAAAATCATTTTAAACTTCTTTAAATTGCTCAATTGATCTAAAGTACTACACATTCTTTAAAACTAGCCAAATTGCAAAGATTATTCAAAACTACCAAAATAACCCAAATTTCACCATTATTCTCCAAAATTACTAAAATGTCCTTAAAACCCTAAAAGTCCTAAAAATATCCAAATTCATAAAATTTCACCAAAAGTCATTCTAAACAACTTCAAATTATTTAGATTACCCAAATTCACCCAAAATCTCCCAATATTAGAAAAACTCCCAAAAATTCCCAAAATGCCCCTATGGGCTCATTTCTTCACCAAAATCATTTCAAACCTTTTTGAATTACCCAACTTTTCTAAAATACTCCACATTCCTTAAAAACTAGCTAAAATACCCTAAATTCTCGCAAACTATCAAAATACCTAAATTCTCCAAAATTACAAAAAATGCACTTAAAACCCAAAAAATTCTAAAAATCTTTAAATTCCTAAGACTTCACCAAAAATCATTTTATATCAATTCAAATGATTCAAATTGCCCAAATTCACCCTAAATATCCTTAAATTAGCCAAAAATTAACATTTCGTCACCAAAATCATTTTAAATTTCTCCAAAATACCCAATTGATCTAAAACACTCTACATTCCTTTAAACTAGCTAAATTACATTAAATTCTCCAAAACTACAAAAAATAACCATAATTTCACCAAAATTACTAAAATGCACTAAAAACCCAAAAAATCCCAAAAATCTCCAAATTCCTATGCTTTCACAAAAAGTCATTCTAAACAACTCCAAATCATTTTAAACACATCAAATTATTCAAATTGCCCAAATCCACCCCAAATATCACAAACTCAACTAAATTCCCAAAATGCCCCTTTGACCCAAAAATTCTTATTTCATCACCAAAATCATTTCAAACTTCTCCAAATTACTTATTTGATCTAAAATACTCTGCATTCCTTTAAACTACCAAAATAACCAAATATTGACAAAAATTCTCAAAAATTACCAAAATGCCTTTAAAACCGTGTTGACACATAAAATTTTATATTATGTATTTTAAAATAGGTCGACTAGTAGAACCTATCGGTCGCCGGAATAAAAATCCCGTCTCCCTCTTTGGAAGGACGTCCAATATATATATATATATATATATATATATATATATATATATATATATATATATAATTTCAAAAATATGATTTTAATATTAAAATATGAAATCGAACTAATTTCATATGTTGAATAGTTTAAATGAATGAGCACCTGTAATTAAACTATGCATATATCTCGAGGAACAGACACATCGCTTAATGTAGAGACTCAATTAAATAAACTAATCAAATATGACATCCGTTTGGTCAACGAAAGCCGTTATGTTGACCGACAGGTTCACCCATTTAATACATAAGAGAATCAAATGGGGTTTATATTAATGTTGGGTTCATTTAAGTTTCCTATAAGGGCAAGCCCCTATAGTTAATTACATCTTAGATAACCGAAGTCACCTAAGAAAACTTTTGATAAAAATCAGGAAAATTTTTTTTACGATTTCAAGAGGCTAATTAATCTTCAATGAAATTGTGATAGTCGGAATCCAGTAGGTTTGAAAGGCTCAAATTCTGGAACATTTGATTTTGAGGAATCCAAAAGAGGAAGAACTAGGAGAAATCATAGATGCAAGAGAAGTTCTTGGTGACTTCCCTATATATCCTATTATTTGCTTCAATTTGAGAGAATTATTTATATTTCATCTTGCCAATTTTAATTAATTAGCCTTACATTCACTTTAACACCAATCAAGTGATTAACCAGGAAATTAGGAGGATTTATGTCATATCTGATGACAACCTCTGAAACCTAAAGCGGGTTAGGGCTTATGTTGCACTAAGGGCAAAGGCCTAAAAGATGAGGTGAGGGTTTATGCTGCACTAAGCAAGCTACCTCGAAGTCCTATTGCTTGTTGCTTATTTCTCGAAAATGAAGTTGTTGTTATAGACTCGTCTAAGCTTAACGAACATATCCATACCGCTAATCATGGTTTAAATTAACTGTAATTACATAGAGAATGTAGAGAAGCTCAGGAAGAAGGAGGCAATACCTTAGCTCTGAGAAGTGAAGCTTCTATTAGAGATGCTCTACACCTTCGTTGGAGTCCTAGGAGCTAGAGACAAAGCCTCTTGCCCTGGTGAATTTCCTAGTTATGAAAGTGACCAGACCTGATTCCAAGCTTTGATGGAAGTCTGGTGCAGCGGCTGTCTGTGATGGGGATTCGATGGGGGATCCTCTTCTTTCACTGCTGGGAAGGTGTGGGCTCATTTAATTTTGATTTGGTACAATGTGGGGCTGTGGTTAAATAAGCCTAGTTTCTGGCCAAATTTGAGCTCTAAAATTGAGCTTCAACAATGGGAACTAGGGGAAAAGTGGCTCGAATAGTCTTAGGGAGGTCTGGAGAGGGTCTGGTGGAGTTTTGGCAGAGTTCTGTTAAGAAATTTTTCAGACACCACTTAGCCGTGGAAAGCTCTCTTTATGGCTAACCGGCGGACTCTATATATGCAAGATTGTATGAACTTAAATTTATTTATGTTTATAATGATTTTGTAAAATCTGAACACTCAACGGAAGTATACGTATCGTATCAAGTAATACAAGTCTTTAATGAAGTTATGGTTATCGATCCCACTGGGAAGTACAAAGTATAAGACAGTGTTTCACAATATATATAATATAGCATTGAAATCGATACTCAAATTGCACTTAAAGTTTACTACTTACTTCTATTACCACTATGCAGAAAATCATAATATTAAATCAAACTACAATTACCTGTAACAACTTTAAAAATAAAATTAACTAGCAGACACACTAAACTATGTATTTGAAAGGTTTTTGATATATGAGAAAAGTATCTTTCCTCTTGCAATGAGAATGCGATGTGTGGATTGATATGGAACAATTATATATTTTATTGAGCCAAATAGGAGCATAGATGTTTCTTTACCCTTAAAAGGGTACCCGCTCTTCTAAGCATGAAAAGAACATTAACATATCCTAAGTTTAGTCACTAAATCTAAGGCTAGGTTGGGAGGATACCGGCTCTCACTACGGAGCTCCCACCCACACTTCACCAAAAGGCTAACATTTGATATTTAGTTATTAATGTTAGAACCATTTTGGGGATTTCAGCCTATCACCCTAAAATCTCCACATTAAAGTGCATCAAAATACATTTCCCTATTTATTTGCACTCAATTCCCATAAACTACGCAATTCATCCATGGAAATTGAATGGATTTTTCATTATTTTTGTAGGACATTAAATCCTTTCAGAATTAATGTTTAACAACATATTTTATCATTTCAATTGACCAAATCGAAAAGTAAATTATGTTCGAAATGAAAAACCATCACAATTTATTTAATACAATAAAAGCATGTCAAATCCACATCAATCCATCACCACATCTCTATGTAAGAAGAAAGACAAAGGAGACTACTCAGAATTCATGAAGAAGATACAATAAAACATGGATTTTATATATAAAGGAAAAGTCATACAAACCACAAAAGAAAACACAACTTATCTCTTTCTCTTCCCCAATGCAATTCCCTTGAAATTCCATTGAACCCTTTTCTCTCTTCTTTACAACACTTGATTCTCTCTTTAGAATGAAAAGGAAAAGGCAATCTCTCACTTTACTCCTTCTCCTTAACTCCTTAGAGAAGAATTCCTCTCAAACTCTCACTTATGCACACTCTTCTCCTAAACCCTAACACTTAGCACACACTAAAACTACACTAGAACCACTGAAGAAGAACACCATTTTCATCCAAAAACAGTTACTTATAAGTTAGAAACGAAATCCTGAGAGTTTCCATTGGCATCCCTTCAAAAAGTTGCAAAAACTCTTCAAATTTGAATTCCACCGACTTTGGGCACCGACGACACCCGATAGGGCGCCGGCTACGCTTTATCGTCCCAAAATTTTCTAGAGTCTCTAGAAAATGGCGTCGGTGGCGCCAGAACTTGTTTTCCACATTTTTGCTCTATTTTACACATTTTTGCTCCGAATTCGTTCCTTCTTGCTTCTTTTCGCTCAAATCATCTAAAATCATCATACCTGCAACAAATCATAAAAGATACCTTTCTTTTAAAGTGTAATATCACTAAAAATGGGTAAAATTATATAATAAAAACCGTATTGATTTTTGTTGCATCAAAATTCCTCAAACTTTAACTATTACTTGTCCTCAAATAATCCTTTTACTACATAAAATATAACTCTAAGCAATGTACTTTTCAACTGTAGGACACTAAAATGTTTCACTTCATTGAATATATAGGTTAGATTTTCAGAAAGAAATTTAGTAACTCAGGTCAACACTACATGTATAAGAATATTCAGCAACCAAGTCTAAGGGTTCGAGTTTTCTATCTATTTCAAGATGAACCATAATTTGTCACATTAAGAGTGCCTTGAAAGACTATGTGAAAAAGGAGTTCATGCAAACTTTATTAGAATGTAGGCCAATATGATAAACATAAATTCAGAAATGAAATCAAGTTTTCCCTTTAGGGTGACTCAAGTGAAGCCAATTTTTGATTAGGCATCTTCTCAAGCTTCTCCTCATAAATATTTTTCTTTCTTTTTCTTTTCTTTTTCTTTTATTGAGGATTACTATATCTGGATAGCCTTTAATGATTTTGAACTTCACTCTCCTCTTTCTAAAGTTCAAACTTGAGACACCTCCTTACTTTATAATTAAGTACAAGCTGTATTATTCACATAAAGTCACAATCTTTTCTTAACACACAATACTTTAAGTTCCTTAACATTTTAAAAATACAGTTTTCTTTACTTTAAAAAGTTAACTATAATCAAATCCTTTTATACCAAATATCTTACTTCTATAAAATTAACCTTTATTACTAAAAATTTTTATCCAATCCTTCCATAATATTCAACTAAAATAAAAAGTTTTAGTTACTTACAGTGAGCTTCAACTGCCAGAAGTTATGCTAATAAATTTTGAAAATATAATAATTGAGAACAAAAAAAACGTTAATATTTCTCTACCCTCCCAAATCCTTAAATTTTTCAGTAAATTTGAAACAGTTGAGAGTAAAAGAAAACTAACCTTTCTGTGCTGGGATCTTGAAATCTTCAACAGCTATCTGGTATTAGTCAAAATTTACAACTAGCAGGCATGAAACACTTAGTAGCAGTGATATAACAATTTTAAATATTTTCATGGGTAAATAAAAAATAACTTTAAACATCTAAACATCCAACAAAACACTACAATATTAAACAAACTATCACAATACTACACAGTCCAGCTAACAATTTCAATGTTTTAGTACAACATAACAATACACCAATAGGGTTACACATCACATGAAAAATAAATAACTACTACATCATAACAGTACAACACAACACAACAAGAACAACAGAAATAGAAACAAATAATCTACCAATGTCCAACACCAGGGTCATCAGCAGGGTCATCTGTAGGGTCAGGTCTATATGGTGTATAACTGGGGCAAGTAAGAAATATCACATCAGACTCCCCCCTCATAAATCTGACCTGAGCATAATAATAGGCATCATCGAACTCAACTCTCCTCTGCAGATATTATTCATTTACATCACTCCTCGCCTCAAACACATCCATCCTACCATGGAGTCTATCCACACTAGCACTTTGTAATCTCATATGCTCGATAATATTAGATAAGGTAGGCGGCTCAGATGTAGATGAAACATCATAACTCGTATTAGGAATATCAGTACTCCTACTCACAACTCGGGCTCCCACATGAGACTCATAAGTACAGATAATTGTCTTTGTAATTGGTCTCAACGGTATAACCACTTCTTTAGAACTACTGAACTCCATTCCAGACTGAACACACAAGGCATGAACTAAGGCAGGATGTCCTAGCAATCGTCTGAATGTTCTTGTAAACAATAGTTCCAATATCAATCTTTTTCATCTTCTGAATACAATAGTTCAGAATAGCTCTATCTTTTGTAACTTCACTGTTGTGATAAGAAGGTAATAGTCGCGCAGAGATGAAATAATGCCAAACTTTTGATGCAACATTCAATATGGAAGCGGAGAAATTAATCAACTATTTTAACTTAGTTTCCATTCCCCTCTTCTGTCAGTCAGAAAAGCAATCACTTCTCTCATATTCTCCCCTTGAGTATCAAAGTTTTCATATTCACAAACAAATGGTTCCCGAGTCTGATAGAAAGCATTGATTCGCTGAGGAGTAAACTCAACCATTTTTCCTCTAACTAGCACATACTCAGTCTCAGTCCAGGGTACATTTGAATAGAACTCTCTAACAGCTCCAATAACAGCATTCACAGTTAAATAACAAAATTGTTCCCAGTTCCGCTTTGCAATTACCTGTTCTACAGATCCACCAGGACTATCAAAAGCACGATCCTGGATACACTTCTCATTATAAAGGTAAGAGTTAAAGCAAAATTGGGATTTAATATTAATGAATTTCTCCTCATCAAAATCCAATTTCCTCTTCCCTTTACTCATCTTTGGAGCCATGTGAATTTCTAAAATCTGCATGAAAATTAAAATAAATCCCAAATTCAAAATATAAGAAACTTCAAATACTATAATAAACAAGTAAGATAAAATTTCATCATGGAAATCTCAAAATATCTTTAAAACTCCAGAAATCCAGCCTAAGCAATGTGAGAGATTTCCATTGTGAAAATCAAAAATTTTAACTTGAGGTGAAGCTCTTACCAAGAGAGGTGTAGATACGGTGTAAAAAAGCTTTGAAATCACCTTGAATTCGAGATCTAGCAAGCCCAAGATCTTCGAAATTGTGAAAATGGAGGAGGAAGACGAAAGCAATGGAAAATTTGCTGGTCTCAGGGTAAAAATCACAAAAACGAGGGTTTTTGGCCTTTTACTGGGTTCGGGCGATAGCAACGCTCTACTCAAAATAAATGACAAACTCTCTGGATTTAGGCGCCGACGGCGCCAGTTTAAACTCTTTACTAGGTTCGATGTTTTTTTGTAATTTAAATTGTTTCGACTTCCACAATGGTGTTTAACCATCAATAGGCATTTACATCATCTCACAAGTAATAATTAACACAATTCTTTACACAAACAATACACAATAAACTTGTATATATATAATCCAAGTTACAATATAAAAACCAAATATGTTCATTTAAACCAAACTAACTCTTAGATGTTTAGTGTTGCAAGTACACTACGATAGGCAAACACTAAATCTAAGCATACAATGAAAATAAGCATATCCAAATCCAAATTCAAAACAAAGTAAAGTAAACACTACACACTCTAGGCATAATTAAGCAAATCAAACTAAACACACAACAAGCATTAGTAGAATCCATTAATTACTTCACATCGGTTTCAAAACTATCCTCTCCTCTGATGTCTCCAATTGATTGTTGATGAATGAACAAATTATAAAATGGACGAAATGGAAATTTGTCAGATGATACCTCAACAATCACCGCTTTCTTCTTCATCAAGTTAATCAAGCCCGTCTCAATTCGACTAGTGTAATTGAACTGTTCCTTCATTCTCCAATCTATAAGATGAAATAAATAATAAATGTTATTGATTTCATTCATAACGTTCTGTACCTATTTCTCCAACTGTTTGATCCTCTTCAATATCATTCTAGAACCTTCAGGAAAATAGGGTTGAATCAGTTGTGAAGTCTGTGTTGGTTGATCAGCAAGCAAATTCATGCCATCTTAATCTTCCACTGTTTGGTAGTCATAAGGATTAGTTGGATCATTAAGCCTCCATGGAAAAAGAACCATTTCCCAACTCTCATAAGGAACTTGTAATTGACTACATAACATAAATATGGAGGAAGGGTGTCCAAGCCCATAATTAGATCCATGAACAATTAATCCTAAATTTGGTTTCACAATGATATTACCAATGTCAATCTGCCTCCCAGTTTGAATACAGAAATTCAAAATGGCACTTTCCTTGGTTACCTTGCTAATCTTCAATGTTAGAGATAACTTTGCCAAAATAAAGTAGTGCCACTGCTTCAACACTAGATTTAGAGATGCAGATGGGAAACTAATGTATCCATTCTTTCTAATTTCCCAGTCCTCATTCTCGTCTGTCAAATAACGATACACATCATTCATATTATCTCGTGTGGCATTGAAATTAGAATAATGCCAAATGACTACATTCTCTATCATGAAAAGATCGTTAATTTGTGCAGGAGTGAATTGCACAAATCTACCATGCACAAATATGAACCCTTGGTTGATCTCGCGAAGATTTGCATAGAATTCTTTCATGACAGGAAAAAACTACGGAAATGGTAGTTTAGCAAAGCACTTCCCAATGTATCTACTTAATAATCTCTTCAATTATAGTAGTAGGATTATCCATACTTCAATTTATGAAGCCTCTTTCCTTGATAATCCTCCTCTTCATCATTACTTTATTGAATAAATGCTGCGCCTCAAAAAATATAAACTTCTTTCGGTTGAAAATACGAGATCGAGGGGTTTCAATGGAGTAGGAATCCATGGGATGCGAATTGTGAATGGTAGTTTTCGTTTTTCTGGAGTTAGAAAGTCAAAAATGGAGTTTAGGAAGTTATAAGGATGAAGATCCTGCTCAAAACTGCCAAAACTTGCATTTTAAAACTTAAAAACCATCAACAAGTTTTGGGCGCCGGCGATGCTTGATAGGGCACCAGCAGCACTTAAACCTGTAAGTTCAGTATAACAACAGTGATAGGGCGTCGGCAGCGCCAGTGGTAAAAAACTCTCACCGAACTTCGTTTGGCCCAAAATATTCCAATTTCTCAATTTGATCCGCCACTTATCAAGTTTTAAAGTATTTAGGAGTTATTAGGATTCAAAAACAAATATCTAAAAACCACAACTACATCGAACAAGCAAACACACCACAAAGATACATATGGGTTGCCTCCCAAAAAGCGCTTTGTTTAACATCGTCATCCCAACAAACCACTGTTAATCGAGATGACTTAGCATTAAAACCTCTTTGAAGTCAGGCTGAAACCCGTCACAGAAAGGCTTTAATCAATGCCCATTAACCTTGAAAATCTTTCGAGTATCAGGATCTTTAATATCAACAGCTCCAAAAGAATGAACTATTACATCTGTAAAAGGTCCTAACCATCTAGACTTGAACTTTCCAGGAAATAACTTCAATCTTGTGTTATATAATAAAACTTTTTGTCCAAATTCCAAGATCTTTTTCAATATCTTCTGATCATGCCACAATTTCATTTTCTCTTTATAAATCTTATCATTGTGATAAGATGCATTTCTAATCTCTTCCAATTCATTCAATTGCATAAATCTTTTCTCTCCAACATTTTTCAAATTAAAATTCAACTCTTTTATTACCCAATATGCTTTATGCTCCAATTCAACCGGTAAATGGCAAGTCTTACCAAACACTAGTCTATAAGGAGACATTTCAATAGGGGTTTTAAAAGCAGTCCAATAAACCCATAAGCAGTATCTAATCGAGCAGACCAATCTAATTTATGGTTATCCACAGTTTTCTCCAAAATTATTTTAATTTCATGATTAGACACTTCTGCTAAACCACTAATCTGGGATGATAAGTAGTAAAGATTCTATGAATAATATTATATTTCTCAATTAATCTCTTAATTTGATTATTCTTGAAATGGGATCCACCATCAGTTATGATCACTTATGGCATTCCATATCTTGTAAATATATTTTTCTTTAAAAATTTTGAAACACTCTGAGCATCACATCTAGGTAAATCAATAGCTTCAATGAAGTAGTAAATGGTCCCATAAAATCTAATCCCCATACATTAAAAATTTCAACTTCCAAATTGTAATTTAGAGGCATTTCATTTCTTCTAGAGATATTACCTACTCTCTGACATCGATCACATGATTTAATATATCTATAAACATCTCTAAAAAAAGTAAGCCAATAAAATTCAAATTGTAAAATCATAAAAGCAGTTTTATCAACACCAAAATGACCTCCAAATTCTGAATCAAGACATCGTTGAATAATCAAATTTGTTTCTTCTTGTGGCACACATTTCCTAATAATCAGATCATTACACTGTTTATATAGATAGAGCTCATGCCAAAAATAAAATCTTGCATCATATTTAAACTTTTTTTGTTGTTGCCTTGTTAAATCAGGTCGTATAATATCACTTACAATATAATTCACAATATCAACATACCAAGGCAAATTACTTCCCATAATAGTATAGAGTTGCTCATCAGGGAAAATTTCTATAATTTCTTGTTGAAATTCAGATAATTTATCATTCTAATCTTGACAGATGATCAGCTATTTGATTATCAGCTCCCTTCCTATCAACTATCATATAATCAAATTCTTGCAGAAGAAGTATCTATCTAATGAGTCTAGGTTTTGCATCCTTCTTTTGCATTAAATTTTTGATAGCCGAATGGTCTGTATGCACAATACTTTAAGTTCCAATTAAATAAGGTCTAAACTTTTCAAAATAAAATACTATAGATAATACCTCTCTTTCAGTAATGGTATAATTAATTTAAGCCTCATTAAGAGTTTTACTAGCATAGTAAATGACTTTGAAAACTTTATCATGCCTTTGCACCAATGCTACTCCGATCGCATAATCACTCACATCACACATAAGTTCAAATGGTTCTCGCAATCAGGTGAAATAATTATAGGTGCAATGATTAATTTCTCTTTCAATAATTTGAAAGCACTCAAGAATTCATCATTAAAATCAAATTTTCTATCATTTTATAAAAGTCGGCACAAAGGCTTAGTAATTTTAGAAAAATTATTAATATATCAATTGTAAAATCCAGCGTGTCCTAAGAAACTCCTCACCTCTCTCACAGTAGTGGGTGGCGGCAATCTCTCAATCACTCTAATATTAGCAAGATCGACCTCCATACCATGTTTAGAAACTTTATGCCCAAGCACAACTTCTCCTGCAACCATAAATTGACATTTCTCCCAATTCAAAACTAGATTTGTTTTCTCACAGAGCTCCAAAACTTTTGCTATGTTTTCCAGGAAAATTTCAAATGAAGTCCCGAATACAGAGAAATCATCCATAAAAACTTTTATTCCATTATCTATCATACTACTGAAGGTAGACATCATACATCTCTGAAATGTTGCAGGTTCATTACACAGTCCAAAAGGCATTCTTCGAAAAGCAAAGGTTCCATAAGGGCTAGTAAATGTTGTCTTTTTTTGATCCTCAGGAGCAATATGAATTTAATGGTAACCAGTATATCCATCCAGAAAACAGTAGTACTTGTGTCCAGCAAGTCTATCTAGCATTTGATCAAGAAAAGGAAGAGGAAAGTGATCTTTTGTGATGGCGGCATTTAATTTTCTATAGTCAATACAAATTCACCATCCGTTAATTTGTCTTATGGGTATAATTTCATTACATTCATCCACTTCAACAGTCACTCCTCCCTTTATTGATACACAATGTATTGGACTCACCCAAGCACTATCCGAAATAGGATAAATAATTCCAGCATCCAGCCATTTTAAAATCTCATTCTTAACTACTTCTTTCATTATCGGATTCAATCTCCTTTGTGGATCAACTCTCAGTTTATGTTCTTAATCTAATAAAATTCTGTGCATACAAATCGAAGGACTAACTCCTTTAATATCTGCCAAAATCCACCCAAAAGCTTTCTTGTATCTTTTTAAAGTTTCCAACAACTTATTTTCTTGATAATCATTTAACTCCGAAGATACAATAACTGACAAGGTAGACGATTCTCCTAAAAACATATACTTTAAATGATTAGGGAGAATTTTGATCTCAAGTTCATGAGGTTTTATTATAGATGGAATTAAGCTTTTATTTCCACCTTCCATAGTGTCTAATACTTTCAATCTCTCCTAAACATGCTCCAAATCTTCATTCTTCTTACTATCTGAATTTTCTTCATCTTTAATTTCTTCTTCAAATATATTTTCATATTCCACTTCTTTTTCAAATATATTCTCAAAATAATCATTTCTCAAATATTCATAGACCTCCATCATAAAACATTCATTATCTTTTTCCATCGAGGGATACTTCATAGATTTTAAAATATTAAAGGTCACCTCTTGATCATTAACTTTCATAGTTAATTCTCCTTTTTGAACATCAATCACTGCTCTTCTAGTAGCAAGGAATGATCTTCCCAAAATGATTGGAATTTCTCTATCTTCCTCCATATCAAGTACAATAAAATCCTCAGAAAAGATAGATTTACCCACTTTCACAAACACATCTTCCACTACTCCTTTAGGGTAAGTAATGGAACGATCGACCAACTGAAGAGTCAAAGATATAGGAGAAATTTCTCCTATTCCTAACCTTTTGAATGTCAATGAAAGCATAAGATTAATACTAGCTTCCACATCACATAAAGCTTTTTCGAAAAATTTTTCACCTATAGAACACGGAATGGTGAGACTACCAGGATCTTTAAGTTTATTCGGAAGCTTCTTCTGAATAATTGCACAACACTCTTATCGGCATATTTTTAAGTTATGTGTTTTATTTTGAAAAGGGGTCGCCAAACAGAAGTTGTCGGCGAATTTTAGATTATAATTTTAATTTAAATATATATATATATATATATGATTTAGAAAGTAGTATTTGATTTTGAAAATAATTTTAAGATATGAAATCAAACCGACCTCACATCCCAGATAGTTTATATAAACGAGCACCGCATCACAAACCGTGTATCTATCCCGAAGAATAGACACACTGTTTGGTGATGGGGCTCAATTAAATGAACTAGAAGATTTGTGACATCCGTTTGGTCTGCGAACCAATTTTATAAGACGACAAATTCCTCTACTTAATATAAATGAATTAAGCAGGGTTTATATTTTATATCAAGAAATTTTACAACTTAACAGGCCAAATTAAGAAGTAAACAAAATTCTTAGAATCAATCTTTACAACTTCTTCAAACTTTTAAACACTGATACTTTCCACAACAATTCTCTTTTTATTAGTTACTTCTCCATTTTAAGAAAGAAAAAGATAAAGTAAACTACTCAGAATGCATTGGGAAAATATAAAACACATTGATTTGAAATTAAAAACGATAAGAAAAATAATAAACGAAAGTAAGTATTGATAAAAAAAAATAAAAGTAAACACTTATATGAAAATCTTTTCCAAAAGACTAAGGAAGTTCCTCTGAAACTTTGACTCTTCGCTAAACTACTCCTCAGAGCAAGTCTCCCAACTCTGATGACTTAGAATATAGACTTCAGACTTCAATAAAAACTAAACTAAAAGAAAGAAAAAAGTGGGAGAAGAACTCTTAACTTCGACTGTTTTCTCCTTTCTACTCTCTACTCCTACTCTAAATAAAAACTTAAAATGTGAAGAATCTCCTAAATTCCTCTCTTCGAAATATAGTAAAGAGCCTCTTCAATTCTTCACTTCTTCACTTCTAAGACTCTTTAAATAGTGAACCAAAAGGTGCCTTGGTGTCTATTCAAAATGTGTCCAGATTCGATGTATCTACCAAGGAACACACCTCTTCATTCAAATTTGCCGCCTAAAGGAAGTTATGGACATTACCACCAAGAGTTGCATCCATTCTCTTTTGAATTTGGTGCCAAATTTAATTAAAGTTCGATTTATAACTGTGGTGGCTAAGCGCCAGCCCAGCGGCGCTTAGCCGCAAGTGCTAAATTTTTGGTTCTTCATTTTTTTGCTCTAAATTTGATCCAATTTTGCTCCTTTCATCATGACCATCCATTTTCATACCTGCAAGAAAAACACAAAATACCTTCCATTAAAGTGCAATATCATTAAAAATAGGTATAAAAATGTGAGTAAAAATACTATATATTTTAGGTGTATCAATTAACCAAGGGGTTTAGTACATTTCTAAATTAATTGTGAAAACTAGGATACTGGCGTCTAAGCGCCAGAACTTAGGCGCTTAAGTGCCAAAATTCGCGGGTAAGTGCTGAAGCCTCGCACTTAAGCGTTGGTTTCTAAAACTGTTTTTCTACAGTTAAAAACCCGAAAATTAACATTTTTAACACCTCCTGTCAACCTCAACCTCTCGAAATTGCAAAATAGGATTTAGGGCATCCTTAAGTTGGATTAATTAAGAGCCGAATTCAATGAGATTTGCCAGATTTGAATTCCTTGAGGTATGAGCACTACTTTTAAGTAAAAAAAATTTATTTTTACCATATATTTTGAGTAAATTATTGAAAAATCTTAAGATCATTATTTTTGGTGAAATTTGAGGAAAAGCATGAGAAATTGCTTGAATTTAGTGGAGATTACCTTTAGAAGTTAAATTAGCAAGTTTAGTTTAATTTTGGAATTTATAGTGAATTTTACCAATCTTTTTTAGAGATGGCTCCAAAGTCAAAGCGCTCGAAAGATAAAGAAAATTTTGATTCCAACAAATTTGTTAGTGCAAGAGCTGAGGATTGATATGTCGGCACACTTTCATCACGTAAATTGATTCCGGAATGAGTATTTAGTAAGCCAGGAGAAGTTTTTGAAAAATGATTACCATAAGAAATTGGGAGAATTACTATTACTTCTCTACTGTCACTGTTGTTTCTGTGCTCAGAGAGTTTTATGCAAACTTGCCTTCAGCATAAGAAAATTTGGTAATGGTTAGAGGTGAACAAGTACATTTTTCACCTGTGGTAATGAATGTCTTTCACCACTTTCCTCCTACGTTGCTTTGTTTTTATGCTAATTATCATCCCACCGAAGGAGAATTAGATGAGATCATATCATTTTTGACTGATGGAAGAGGTTTATGGAAGATAACAAATGAAAGAAGAGTAAATTTTCAAGCCTCAAAGTTGAATGCCATTTCAAAGGCATGGCATTATTTTATATCATCTAAGTTGTTGCCTTCAGGTCATTCTAGTGAAGTTACAAAGGAGAGAGAAGTTCTGAACCATTGTATTCAGTTAGGAAAGCCTATTGATGTAGGGACTACTATTTTTTACTATGTGATGAGCTATGCTAGATCTGCTACTACTTCAGGTATAGGTTTTTCATCCTTAATTCATTCGATTTGTGAGCAATTTGGTGTTAAGTTTGAAACAGGGGAGGAAGTTCTTCAGCCATTGAGACCTATTACCGATCTAAATGTTAGTGCTTACTCTGTACATTCAGAGTTTGGCTAGAGAGGAGGATTTAGAACTTTCACTGCTTCTACTTCTGATTCTGTTGCTTCTATTTCACGTGCTACTACTTCTAGAGCATCATCATCTAGTGATTCACAAACTGGACTATTAAAGAAGTTTTTAAAGAAAGTGTGTCTTACCCAAGAGCATGTTAGAGATATGGATGGTAAGATTGAGATTATTGAAAGGTATATTGTTAAGCATGATGAATATGAGGAGAATTATCAGCAGTATATGGACAGAGTGATTAGAGGTTGTCACAGTGCTGAAATGCCACCCCATCCGTTTTATATATCTTATGTTCCATCCAGAGACTGGGCTGATGGAGATGATGATGAGGATGATGAGTAGAGTTGTTGTGTTTAGTTTTGTGATTTCTTATATGTATTTATGTTTTCTTTTTGATGTTCTTTATATTTGAAGTGATGTTTGATTGCTGTGTGATGTATTTATGATATGAACTCTAATATTGTATAGAGCATAGTCGGACTATTTCTTTTTATGCACATTCATATGTTTATGTGATAAAGTAATGTTTTATATTGTAGTTTGTGATATGTGTGTAGTAGTAAAAGTCTTAAATTTATATTTAGTGTTTGAATTTTAATAGAGTAAATTAATTCCAAATTTTTTAGGAAATGTAGAACACTATTAAAAACCTATATTTGAAAATTATATGTTTAAATCATTTCAAAATCTACTACCAATTATGATTTATTATTGTTGTGATTTTAGTTAAGTTGGTGTGTATTTGCTTTGAAAACCTCCACTACTGTAGAAGTCTTTTGAAAATTTTCTTTTATGAAAAACTGAATTTAATTTTTTTTTACTCCTCTTTATCTTTAAAACTGTTATACTTGCATACTTAGGATATTGAAATTCATGCACGCATGTTATTTTAGTTTTTAATTCTCACTCATGTATCATTTTTTATGCTTAAATGATTTTATCTTGACTAAAAATTAAAGTTGCGGAGAATTTAAAAAACTAAATTTTTCAAAAAAAAAAACCAATAATTTTATTTGTTTTAAAGAATACTTAAAATAAATTTTATTTTTCATTGAAAATAATTATGTATATGAAGTTATATTAGGGAAACAAAATTTTGAATATATAAATGAATAAAATAATTTAGTTAAAATTTATAGTAATAATGAAAATTTTAAAGTTAAAATGTTCTTAATAAAGAAATGTTAAATAGAGTTAAACTATCTTTAGTAAGAAATGTTGTATTTTCGGATGAATAGAAGACTTGACTTTTATTTTTCAAAGCTTAAATTTCTTTTATTTGGAAATAATTTTCAACACTAATATTATGATTTTTAAGTGAAAGATACATATTAGACCTTTATTTTAAATGGAAGGGGGGAATTCAAAATCATTAAAGACCTATCCAGATATAGTAATCCTTGCCTTATAAAAAAAGAAGAAGAAAATAAGAAGAAAAGAAAAGAAAAGAAAAGAAAAGAAATGAAGAAGAAAAAGTGAAAAAAAGTGAAAAATAGTATGTGAAAATGAAGGAGAAGTTTGAAGATTTAAGGGCCTAATCAAAAATTGGTTCGGTGCCTGAAGTTTAAAATATATGTTTTGAGAAAATCTAAAAATTAAAGTTATAATATAGTAAGTAAAATTATTCTCAATTTAAATTTTTAAGTGAGAAAAATAAAATGTTTGAATCCTATATTTTGAAAAATCTACAAGTGTTTCTAAATTAGATATAAACTTATATTTTCATTATCCTTTATTTAAGAACTTACTAAACTTTAAATTTGTCTTATTTACTAAAATTTTTTCTAAATTGGATTATTTCATTTCTAGAACAAAATTTTGAAACCTTCCTAAAGAAACTCATTTACATAATTTGCATGTTAAAATTTTTATGGTTAAGAGTCACTTGAGGACAAGTAACATTTTAAGTTTGGGGGATTTTGATACACCTAAAATATATAGTGTTTTTGTGCACATTTTTATATCTATTTTTAATGATATTGCACTTTAATGGAAGATATTTTATGTTTTTTTGCAGATATGACGAAAATAATTAATTATTATGAAAGGAGCAAAGAAGGACCAAATTTGGAGCAAAATTATGAAGTTTGAAAAATTTGTCCTATGGCACCAAAGCGCCAAAGTTCCGGCGCTTAAGCGCCATAATTAAAAATCAAATTTAAATGAATTTTGGGTCCATTTTTAAGGGGTGTTTGAAGCAACTTTTGTTGGTGACTTCCTTAACTTCCTTCAGACGACAAATATGATTGAAGGGATGCATCTTTTGGTGGATACATTGAATATGGACATGATTTGAAGAGACACTAAGGCACCTTTTGGAAAATTATAAAAATGAAGCCTCATAATTTGAAAATGGGGTTTGTTGTTGTTGTTATTGGTTAGTATGTGAGTTCAAGAGGGTGGCAGTTAGTAATTTTGAATTCTTCTTTTTTATAGTAGAGAGTAGAGAGTAAGAAAGGAAAAAGGGTTAGTGTGAAGCCTTCTTCTCACCAATTTTCTTTTATCCTTATATCTAGTTTTCATTGAAGTTTAAAGTTTTTATTAGAGTCACCAGTGTTGGGCGCCAACCTCTGTAGATTTGTATTGTGGAAAGCAAAATTTCGAAGGAATTTCCAAAGTCTGGTGGAGAGGATTTACAGATAAGTATTTATCTTTGTTTTTACACTTTGTTTTTATGTAAGATTGTTGTGTTTTCATTATGGTTTATGTTTTCATATCAAGTTTTGTTTGTGTTTTCTTCATGAAATCTAAGTAGTTTAGATTATCTTTTTCTTTCTTAGATGATGAAGTAATTAAATTATGGATGTATGTTGTGGAAAGTATAAGTGTTTAATCCTGTAATAAATTGTAAGGATTCAATTCCTTGAACTTCATTTACTTCTTGATTTGGCTAATTAAGATGTTAAAATTTGTTGTGAGATTATGTAAGATCCAATGTGGTATTGTCTCAAACAACAATTGGAAAGATTTACATGCAATTTTATGGGTGAGAATTGTAGTCCATATGATTGAATGCAAATTTACAGGGAGAAATGCTTTATTGGGGTGTAAATTAGAGGTCTTTAGAGTGACAGGGTAAAGCCCCCCAATTTAGTTTGTTATTTTAAATTTTGTTATGAGATGTTAGCCTTCAGGTAGAGGGAATAGAGGGAAATCTAGAGTGAGAGCTGGTATCTTCCCTGCCTAACCCATCTACAAAAATTTCAAAATTTTAAATTAACCAATTTTCTTTATAGAACCAAGTAAGGGTAAAAAATATAATTGCTTATATTTGACACAATACATTTAAATACTTCCACAACATAAATATGCATAATTATTATTGATTCATTGAAGAAGGAAAAAGATGTTTGATTCTTATAGCTTTTATATCGTGTTTAGAGTATTGATAATTTTATTTCCTTCTTAATTTATTTTTAAAAATATCAAAAACAACTGTTCGAACTTAAAACCTTAAGACATACTTATAAAAATCAAATAAAAAATTTAAAAGTTATTTTTTATTTCTTTAAATTTTTACACATTTCCTTGTAGGTTCGATATCTCGGAGCTTAAACAGAAAGTCTTATATTACTTGATAAAAGATACGTATACTTGCGTAGAATGCCTTATTATAAATCATAAATTTCATATTTAAATTGCAAGCATAAATATTCGGGCAATCACCCATCTTCATGTTATTTTCCAAAGTTATCATAATGCCCTTAAAACCCTAAAAATTCCAAAAATCTGTAAATTCCTATTATTTCATGAAAAATCATTCTAAAGTACTTAAAATTATTAAAATTGCCCAAATTCACCCAAAATATCCCAAAATTAGCAAAACCACCAAAAAATTCCCAAAATACCCCTATGGCCCAAAAAATCCCATTCATCACCAAATCATTTTAAACTTCTCCAAAATATCTAACATACTCTAAATTCCTTTAAACTAGCCAAGTCGCAATAAAGTCTACAAAACTACCAAAATAACCTAAATTTCACAAGAATTTTGCAAAATTACCAAAATTCCCTTAAAACCCTAAAAAGACCAAAAATTAACAAATTCCTATTATTTAACCAAAAATCAATCTAAACAACTACAAATTATTCAAATTGCCTAAATTCACCCCAAATCTCCCAAAATTAGCAGTAATCCTAAAAATACCCAAAATGCCTCTATTACCTCATTTCTTCACAAAAATCATTTTAAAACTCTTCAAATTACTCAACCGATATATAATACTCCACATTCCTTAAAACTAGCAACATTGCCCAAAATTCTCCCAAACTACAAAAATAACCAAATATTAATCTAAATGCTCCAAAATAACCAAAATTCCCTTAAAACCCTAAAAATTCCAAAGATAGGTTTCACAAAAAAAAAACATTCTAAACTACTCCAAATTATTCAAATTGCCAAAATTCACCGCAAATCTCCTGAAATTAGCCAAAATCCCATAAATTTCTAAATTGCCCCTAAGGCAAAAAAATTCTCATTTCTTCTCCAAAATTATTTTAAACCTTCAAATTACACCATTGATCTAATACACTCCACATTATTTAAAACTAGTCAAATTACATTAAATTTTCCAAAACTACCAAAATAACCCAAATTTCACCATAAGTCTCTAAGATTATCAAGATGGCCTAAAAAACTTAAAAATCCCAAAAATCTTAAAATTCCTAAGATTTCACCAAAAATCATTCTAAACAACTCCAAATTATTAAAATTGCTCATATTCACCTTAAATCTTTCAAAATTAGCAGAAATCCCAAAAATTTCCAAATTACCACTGTGGTCTAATTTCTTCACCAAAATTATTTAAAACCTCTTCAAATTTCTCAACTGATCTAAAATACTCCACATTTTTTAGAACTAGTCACATTGCCCTAAATTCTCCTAAACTACAAAAAAAACCTCCAAAATTACCAAATTCTCCAAAATTACCAAAACGTTCTTAAAACCCTAAAAATTCCAAAAAACTGTAAATTCTTAAAATTTCACAAAAAATCATTCTAAAACACTTCAATTTATTTAAATTGCCCAAATTCTCTCCAAATATCCCAAAATTAACAAAAATCTCAAAAATTCCCAGAATGCCCCTAAGATCCAAAAATTCCCATTTCATCACCAAAATAATTTTAAACTTCTCCAAGTTACCAATTTGATCTAAGATACTCTCCATTTCTTAAAACTAGCCAAATTGTAGTAAATTATACCACACTACGAAAATAACCCAAATCTCACAAAAATTCTCCAAAATTACCAAAATCCCCTTAAAACCCTAATAATCTAAAAAATCTCCAAATTCTTAAGATTTCACCAAAAACTGTTCTAAATAACTCCAAATTATTCAAATTGCCCAAATTCACCCCAAATCTCCCAAATTAGCAGAAATCCCAAAATTCCCACAATGCCCCTATGGGCTCATTTCTTCACCAAACTCATTCTAAAACTCTTCAAATTACTAAATTGATCTAATATACTCGACATTCCTTAAAACTAGCCATATTTCCCAAAATTCTCCCAAACAATCAAATTAACCCAATATTCAACCAAATTTTTAAAAATTACCAAAATGCCCTTAAAACCATAAAAATCTAAAAATCTCCAAATTCCTAAAATTTCACAAGAGATCATTCTAAACCACTCTAAATTATTCAAACTGCCCAAATTCAACCTAAATATTACAAACATAGCCAATTCCCAAAAATTCCAAAAATACCGCTTTAGCCCAAAAATTCTCATTTCTTCACCAAAATCATTTTAAACCTCTCTGAAATACCCAATTCATCTAAAATACTCCACATTTCTAAAAATTAGCCAAATTGCCTAAATTTCACTAAATAAAGCAAAATAACCCAATTTTTACGAAATTCTCCAAAATTACAAAAATGCCCTTAAAACCTTAAAATTTCCAAAAATCACTAAACTCCTAAGGTTTTGCCAAATATCTTTCTATAACACTTCAAATTATTCAATTTGTTCAAATTCACCCCAAATTTACAAATATTAGCCAAAATCCCAAAAATTCCCAGAATACCCATATAGCCCTAAAATTCCCTTTTCATTACCAAAATAGATAAAAATTCTCAAAATTACCCAATTGATCTAAAATACTCCACATTCCTTAAAACTAACCAAATTGCATCAAGTTCACCAAAACCATCAAAATAACCCAAATTTCACAGAAATTAACAAAATGCTCTTAAAATCCTAAAAATCCCAAAATCTCCAAATTCTTACGATTTCACCAAAAGTCATTTTAACAACTCCATATTATTCAAATTGCCCAAATTCACCCAAAATCACCCAAATTTAGTTGAAATCCCAAAAATCACCAAAGTACCGCTGTGGGCTCATTTCTTCACCAAAATAATTTTAAACCTCTTCAAATTACCTGACTGATCTAATTTACTGCACATTTCTTAAAACTAGCCATATTGGCTTAAATTCTCCCAAATTACCAAAATAACCCAATTTTCTCTTAAATTTTGCAAGTTTACCAAAATGCCCTTAAAACCATAAAGATCTCAAAATCTCCAAATTTCTAAGATTTCAAGAAAAACCATTCTAAACCAATCCAAATTATTCAAATTACCCAAATTCACCCCAAATCACCCAAAAATTTGCCAAAATCCCAAAATTTTCTTAAATACCCATACGGCTCAAAAAATTCCTATTTCTTCACTAAAATCATTTCAAACCTCTCCAAATTACCCAATTGATCTCAAATCCTCCACATTCCTCAAAACTAGCCATGTTGCCCTAAAGTCTCCCAAACTATCAAAATAACCCAATTTTCAGCCAAAAATTCTCCAAAATTACAAAAATACCCTTAAAACCCTGAAAATCAAAAAAATCTCCAAATTCATAAGGTTTCACAAAAAATCATTATAAACCACTCAAAATTATTTAATTTCCAAATTCACCCCAAATCTTCGAAAAATTTTCCAAAAAACCCAAAATTCCAAAAATACCCCTATGGCTAAAAAATTCTCAATTCTTCACCAAAATTCATTTTAAACAACTCTATATTATTAAAATAGCCTAAATTCACCTTAAATCTCCCAAAATAAGCCAAAATCCCAAAAATTCATAAATTGCACCTATGGCCTAAAAAATCTCATTCTTCCGTAAAATCATTTTAAACCTCTCTAAATTACACAATTGATCTAAAATTCTCCACAGTCCTTAAAAATAGCAAAATTGCCCTAAAATCTATAAAAAAACTAGAATAACCTAAATTTCACAAAAATTCTCCAAAATTACAAAAATTCCATTAAAACCCTAAAAATTCAAAAAAAATCTCCAAATTCCTAAGTTTTCACCAAAAGTCATTGTAAACAACTCCAAATTATTCAAATTGCTCAAATTCACCCAAAATCTCCCAAAATTAGCAGAAATCTCAAAAATTCTTAAAATGCCCGACTAGGTACATTTCTTCTCGAAAATCATTTTAAACCACTAAAAATTATCCAACCGATCTAAAATACCCAACATTCCTTAAAACTAGCCATATTGCTCTAATTTTTCCCAAACTACCAAAAATAACCCAGTTTTCACCCAAATTCTCCATAATTACCAAAATACCCTTAAAACCCTAAAAATCCCAGAAATATCCAAATTCCTATGATTTCACAAAAAATCACTCTAGACGACTCCAAAATATTCAAATTGCCCAAAATCACCCCAAATCTCCCAAAATTTGCCAAAATCCCAAAAATTCCTAAAATATCCCGATGGCCCAAAAGATTCTCATTTCCTCACC
The DNA here is from genome assembly GCA_022702705.1 of Papilionanthe hookeriana x Papilionanthe teres. Taxonomy (NCBI): domain Eukaryota; kingdom Viridiplantae; phylum Streptophyta; class Magnoliopsida; order Asparagales; family Orchidaceae; genus Papilionanthe; species Papilionanthe hookeriana x Papilionanthe teres. The sequence continues at coordinate 16,028,304 of CM040426.1, read as the reverse complement.
AAAAACATTTTAAACCTCTCTAAATTACTCAATTGATCTAAAATTCTCCACATTTCCTAAAACTAGCAAAGTTGCCATAAGTTCTCCCAAACTATCAAAATGACCCTATTTTCACCTAAAATTTTTAAAATTCCCTTAAAACCCTAAAAATCTTAAAAATCAATAAATTCCTAAGGATTCACATAAAATATTCTAAACTACTCCATATTACTCAAACTACCAAAATTCACCCAAAATCTCACAAAATTAGCCAAAATCTAAAAAATTCCCAAAATGATCCTATAGCCCAAAAAATATCAGTTCTTCACCAAAATCATATTAAATCACTTAAAATGACCCAATTGATCTAAAATACTCTTCATGCCTTAAAACTTGCCAAATTTCTCTAAATTCTCTAATAAAATAAAATAACTCATGTTTATGAAATTCTCTAAAATTACCAAAATGCCTTGAAAACCCTAAAAATTCCAAAAATCTGTAAATTCCTATGATTTCACGAACAATCATTCTAAAGTACTTAAAATTATTTAAATTGTCCAAATTAACCCAAAATATCCCAAAATTAGCTAAAACCCAAAAAATTCACAAAATACCCCTATGGCCCAAAAATTCTCATTCATCACCAAATCATTTTAAACTTCTCCAAAATATTTAACATGCTCCAAATTCCTTAAAACTAGCCAAGTCGCAATAAAGTCTACAAAACTACCAAGATAACCTAAATTTCATAAGAATTTTGCAAAATTACCAAAATGCCCTTAAAACCCTAAAAAGCCCAAAAATCAACAAATTCCTATGATTTAACAAAAAATCAATCTAAACAACTACAAATTATTCAAATTGCCTAAATTCACCTCAAATCTCGTAAAATTAGCAGAAATCATAAAAATACCCAAAATGCCCCTATTACCTCATTTCTTCACAAAAATCATTCTAAAACTCTTCAAATTACTTAACCGATCTATAATACTCCACATTCCTTAAGGCTAAAAATATTGCCTAAAATTCTTCCAAACTACAAAAATAACCCAATTTTCACCCAAACGCTCCAAAATAACCAAAATACCCTTAAAACCCCAAAAATTCCAAAGATAGGTTTCACAAAAAAATCATTCCAAACTACTCTAAATTATTCAAATTGCCCAAATTCACCCTAAATCTTCCAAAATTAGACAAAATCCCCAAAATTCCCAAATTACCCATAAGGCCAAAAAATTCTCATTTCTTCATCGAAATCATTTTAAACTTCTCCAAATTACACCATTGATCTAATACACTCCACATTATTTTAAACTAGCAAAATTACATTAAATTTTTTAAAACTACCAAAATAACCCAAATTTCACCAAAAGTCTTCAAAATTTCCAAAATGGCCTCAAAACCCTAAAAATCCCAAAAATTCCCAAAATCCTAAGATTTCACCAAAAGTCATTCTAAACAACTCCAAATTATTCAAATTGCTCATATTCACCTCAAATCTTTAAAAATTAGCCGAAATCCCAAAAAATTATAAAATGCCACTGTGGTCTAATTTCTTTACCAAAATTATTTAAAACCTCTTCAAATTTCCCAACTGATCTAAAATACTCCGCATTCCTTAGAACTAGTCATATTGCCCTAATTTTCCCAAACTACAAAAATAATCTAATTTTCACTCAAATTCTCCAAAATTACTAAAATGTTCTTAAAACCCTAAAAATTCCAAAAATCAGCAAATTCTTAAAATTTCACGAAAAATCATTCTAAAACACTTCAATTTATTTAAATTTCCCAAATTCTCCCGAAATATACGAAAATTAACCAAACCCTCAAAAATTCTCAGAATGCCCCTATGACCAAAAAATTCCCCTTTCATCACCAAAATAATTTTAAACTTCTCCAAATTACTCATTTGATCTAACATACTCCACAATTCTTAAAACTAGCCAAATTGCAGTAAATTGTACCACACTACGAAAATAACCCAAATATCACAAAAATTCTCCAAAATTACCAAAATTCCCTTAAAACCCTAATAATCACCAAAATCTCCAAATTCCAAAGATTTCACCAAAAATTATTCTAAATAACACCAAATTATTTTAATTGCCCAAACTCCCCCAAAATCTCCCAAATTAGTAGAAATCCCAAAAATTCCCTAAATGCCCCTATGGGCTTAATTCTTCACCAAACTCATTCTAAAACTCTTCAAATTACTGAACTGATTTAATATACTCCACATTCCTTAAAACAAGCCATATTGGCCAAAGTTCTCCTAAACTATCAAATTAACGTAATTTTCACCCAAATTCTTAATAATTACCAAAATGCCACTAAAACCATAAAAATAAAAAATCCCCAAATTCCTAAGATTTCACAAGATATCATTTTAAACCACTCTAAATTATTCAAATTGCCCAAATTCAACCGAAATAATACAAACATAGCCAAATCCAAAAAATTCCAAAAATACCCTTTTAGCCAAAAAATTCTCATTTCTTCACCAAAATCATTTTAAACCTCTCTAAAATTACTAATTCATCTAAAATACTCCACATTCCTACAAATTTTCCAAATTGCCCTAAATTCACTAAATAAACCAAAATAACCCAATTTTCACGAAATTCTCCAAAATGTCCTTAAAACCTTAAAATTTCCAAAAATCGCTAAACTCCTAAGGTTTTGCCAAAGATCATTCTATAACACTTCAAATTATTCAAATTACTCAAATTCGCCGCAAATTTACTAAAATTAGCCAAAATCCCAAAATTTCCAAAATGCCTATATAGCTAAAAAATTCCCATTTCACACCAAAATTGATATAAAATTCCAAAAATTACCCAATTGATCTAAAATACTCCACATTCCTTAAAACTAACAAAGTTACATTAACTTCACCAAAACCACCAAAATAACCCAAATTTCAGCAAATTTTTCAAAAATTACCAAAATGTTCTTAAAACCCTAAAAATCCTAAAAATCTCCAAATTCCTACAATTTCAACAAAAGTCATTATTAACAACTCCAAATTATTCAGATTGCACAAACTCACCCAAAATTAGTTGAAATCCCAAAAATCACCAAAGTGTCCCTGTGGGCTCATTTCTTCATCAAAATCATTTTAAACCTCTTCAAATTACCTGACTGATCTAATATACTGCACATTCCTTAAAACTAGCCATATCGGCTTATATTCTCCCAAAACTACCAAAATAACCCAATTTTCTCTTAAATTCTCCAAACTTACCAAAATGCCCTTAAAACCCTAAAGATCTCAAAATCTCCAAATTTATAAGATTCAAGAAAAACCATTCTAAACAAATCCAAATTATTCAAATTACCCAAATTCACCCCAAATCTCCCAAAGTTTGTCAAAATCCCGAAATTTTCTAAAATGCCCATACGACTCAATAAATTCCCAGTTATTCACTAAAATCATTTCAAACCTCTCCAAATTATCCAATTGATCTGAAAAACTCCATGTTCCTTAAAATTAGTCATGTTGCCCTTAATTCTCCCAAACTACCAAAATAACCAATTTTCAGCCTAATTCTCCAAAATTATCAAAATACCCTAAAAACCCAGAAAATCTAAAAAATAACCAAATTCTTAAGATTTCACAAAAAATCATTATAAACCTCTCCAATTTATTTAACTTGGCTAAATTCACCCCAAATCTTCAAAAATTTTCCAAAATCCCCAAAATTCTCAATTCTTAACCAAAAATAATTTTAAATAACTCCATATTATTAAAATTGCCCAAATTCCCCTTAAATCTCCCAAAATTAGCCAAAATCCCAAAAATTCACAAAATGCACCTTTGGATTAAAAATTCTCATTTCTTCACCAAAATAATTTTAAACCTCTCTAAAGTACTCAATTGATCTAAAATTATCCACATTCCTTAAAACTAGCGAAATTGCCCTAAAATCTCTAAAAAAATAAAATAACCAAAATTTCACCAAAATTCTCCAAAATTATAAAAATGCTATTAAAATCCTAAAAATTCAAAAAATCTCCAAATTCCTCAGATTTCACCAAAAGTTATTTTAAACAACTCCAAATTATTCAAATTACTCAAATTCACCCAAAATCTCCCAAAACTAGAAGAAATTTCAAAAATTCTCAAAATGCCCGTTTGGGCACATTTCTTTTCGAAAATCATTTTAAACCACTTAAAATTATCCAACTGATCTAAAATACTCAACATTCCTTAAAACTATCCATGTTGCCTGAAATTTTCCCAAACTACCAAAACTAACCTAATTTTCACCCAAATTCTACAAAATTACCAAAATACCCTTAAACCCCTAAAAATCCCAGAAATCTCCAAATTCTAATGATTTCACAAAAAATCACTCTAAACCACTCCAAACTATTCAAATTTCCTAAAATCACCAAAAATCTCCCAAAATTTACCAAAATCCAAAAAATTCCTAAAATACCCCGATTGCCCAAAAGATTCTTATTTCTTCAGAAAAAACATTTCAAACCTCTCCAAATGGCTTAATTGATCTAAAATTCTCCACATTTCTTAAAACTAGCAAAGTTGCCCTAAGTTCTCCAAATTACCAAAATGATCTAATTTTCACCCAAATTTTCTAAAATTACTAACATGTCCTTAAAACCCTAAAAATCCTAAAAATCTATAAATTCTAAAGAATTCACATATAATATTCTACACAACTCCATATTACTAAAACTGCCCAAATTCACCCCAAATCTCACAAAAAAAGTCAAAATCCCAAAAATTCTCAAAATGCCACTAGGCCCAAAATTTTCACATTTCTTCACTAAAATCATTTTAATCTCTCTATTTTACATAATTGATCTATAATATTCCACATTCCTTAAATCTAGTCAAATTGCCCGAAATTCTCCAAAACTACCCAAATAACTCAAAAATTACCAAAATTCTCCAAAATTCTCCAAAATTACCAAAACGCCCTTAAAACCCATATAACTAAAAAAATCTTTAAATTCTTAAGATTACACCAAAAATCATTTTAAACCACTTCAATTTATTCAAATTGCTCATATTCAACCCAAATCTCCCAAAATTAGCCAAAATAAAAAATTCTCAAAATGCCTATATGGCCCAAAAACTCTTAATTCTTCTTCAAAGTCATTTTAAACCTCTTCAAGTTACTTAATTGATCTAAAATACTTCACATTCCTTAAAACTAGCTAAAATGTCCTATATTATCTAAAACTACCAAAATTCTCAAAATGCCCCTATGGCCTAAAAATTATCGTTTCTTCTCCAAAATCATTTTAAACCTTTCCAAATTACGTAATTGATCTAAAATACTCCACATTCCTTAAAGCTAGCCAAATTGCCCAAAATTCTCTAAAAGAATAAAATAACCTAATTTTCATGAAATTCTCCAAATTTACTAAAATGCCCTCAAAACCTTAAAAATTCAAAAAACCTGAAAATTCTTATGATTTCACAAAAAATCATTCTAAGCAACTCCAAATTATTCAAATTGCCCAAATTCACCTCAAATATGGCAAAAATAGCAGAAATCCAACACCAAAATCATTCTAAAACTCTACAAATTACCCAAATGATCTAAAATACTCCACATTTCTTAAAACTAACCATATTGCCCTAAATTCTCCTAAACTAACAAATAAACCAATTTTCACCCAAATTCTCCAAATTTACCATAATGTCATTAAAACACTAAAGATCCTAAAAATCTTCAAATTCCTAAAATTTCACAAAAAATAATTTTAAATCAATCCAAATTATTCAAATTTCCCAAATTCACACTAAATCTCCCAAAATTAGCCAAAATACAAAAAACTCGAAAAAAACCCCAAAATCACAAAAAATTCCAATTTCTTTACCAAAATCATTTCAAACCTCTCCAAATTGCCCAATCAATAGCCAAATTGCCCAAAAATCTCTAAAAAAACCAAAATAACCTATATTTCACAAAATTCTCCAAAATTACCAAAATGCAGTTAAAACCTAAAAAATTTCAAAAATCTATAAACTCCTAAGATTTCATCAAAAATCATTCTAAAACTTTTTCAAATTATTCAAATTGTTCAAATTCACCCAAAATATCCCAAAATTAGCGAAAATCACAAAAATTCCAAAAATGCCCATCCGACACAACTCCCATTTCATTACTAAAATCATTTTAAACTTCTCAAAATTACCCAACTGATGAAAAATTCTCCACATTCCTTAAAACTAATGAAATTGCATTAAATTAACCAAAACTACCAAAATAACCCAAATTTCACCAAATTTCTCAAAAATTACAAAAATGCTCATAAAGACCTAGAAATCCCAAAAATCTCCAATTTTCTAAGGTTTCACCAAAATCCATTCTATACAACTCCAAGTTATTCAAATTACCCAAATTCACCCTAAATCATCTAAAATTTGTTGAAATCTCAAAAATTTCCAAAATGCAGTTGTGGGCTCATTTCTTCACTAAAATCATTTTAAACCTTTTCAATTTACCCATCTGATCTAAAATACTCCACATTGCCCAAAATTCTCCCAAACGATTAAAATAACCTAATTTTCACCCAAATTCTCCAAACTTACCAAAATACCCTAAAAATCCAAAAAATATCCAAATTCTTAAGGTTTCACAAAAAATCATTATAATCCAATCCAAATTATTTAAATTTTCCAAATTCAACCTTAAAATCCAAAAATTTGGCAAAATCCAAAAAATTCATAAAATGGCCCATTGATAAAAAAAATTCTCAATTCTTCACCAAAATCATTTTAAACCTCTCCATAACCTACTTGACCTAAAATACTCCACATTCCTTAAAAGTAACCAAATCACCCTATATTCTCCAAAACTATTAAAATAACCTAATTTTCACTCAAATTCCCCAAACTTACCAAAATACCCTTAAAATCCTAAAAAACCCAAAAATGTCAAAATTCTTAAGAACTCACAAAAAATCATACTCCATATTATTAAGATTGTCTAAATTCACCTTAAATCTCTCAAAATAGCAAAAATCCCAAAAATTCCCAAAATGCCCATCTGGCCCAAAAATTCCCAAAATGCCCATCTGGCCCAAAAATTCTCATTTCTTCATGAAAATCATTTTAAACCTCTCCAAATTACCCAATTGATCTAAAATACTCAACATTCCCTTAAACTTGACAAATTCCCCTAAAATCTCTATAAAAACCAAAATAACCCAAATTTAACCAAAATTCTCCAAAATTACCAAAATACCATTAAAATCCAAAAAACTCCAAATTCCTAAGAATTCACCAAAAGTCATTCTAAACAACACCAAATTATTTAAATTGCTCAAATTCACCCTAAATCTTTCAACATTTGAAGAAATCCCAAAAATTTCCAAAATTCCATGTGGGCACATTTCTTCACCAAAATCATTTTAAACCACTTCAAATTACCCAACAGATCTATAATACTCAACATTCCTTAAAACTACTCATATTGTCCTAAATTCTCCCAAACTACCAAAATAATTAATCATATTTCTCAAATTCACCCCAAATCTCTCAAAATTAGCCAAAATCCCAAATATTTTCGAAGTGCCCCTAAGTCCTAAAAAATTCCCTTTTCTTCTCCAAAATCATTTCAAAACTCTCCAAATTACCTAATTGATCTAAAATAGTCCACATTCCTTAAAACTTATCATATTGCCCTAAATTCTCTAGAAAAACCAAAATAACCCAATTTTCACCAAAATTCTCCAAAATAACCAAAATGCCCTTAAAACCCTAAAAACCCAAAAAATCTCCAAATTCCTATGATTTCACCAAAAAAACATTCTAAACCACTTCAAATTGTTCAAATTGCCCAAATTCACCCTAAATCTCAAAAAATTAGCCAAAATACTAAAATTTCCCAAAATGCCTCTATGATCCAAAAATTCTCAATTCTTCACCAGAATTATTTTTAACCACTCCAAATTACCTATTGATCTAAAATACTCCACATTATTTAAAAGTAGCCAAATTATCTTATATTCAACAAAACTACCAAAAAAATACAATTTGTAGTCAAATTCTATAAAATTACCAAAATGCACTTAAAACACATAAAAAACCAAAAATATTTAAATTCCTAATATTTATAAGCCATCAATATAATTAAAATTACCCAAATTCACCCCAAATCTCACAAAATTAGCCAAAATTCAAAAAGTTATAATAATGCCCCGATGGTTCAAAAATTATTGTTTCTTCACCAAAATCATTTTAAACCTCTCCAAATGTCCCAAATGATCTAAAATACTCCACATGCTTTAAAACTACCCAAATTGCCCTAAATTCTCTAAAAAAATAAAATAATACAATCGTCATGAAATTCTCCAAAATTACTGAAATGCCCTTAAAACCCTAAAAATTCAAAAAATCTGCAAATTCTTATAATTTCACGAAAAATCATTCTAAAGTACTTAAAATTATTCAAATTGCCCAAATTCACCCAAAGTTAGCCAAAATGCCAAAAACTCCTAAAATACCCCTATTGAACAAAAATCTTATTTCATCACCTAACCAATTTTAAGTTCTTTAAATTATCTAGCATACTCCAAATTCCTTCAAACAAGTCAAAATTCTACAAAACTACCGAAATAATCCAAATTTTAGAAAAAATTTGCAAAATTATTAAAATTCCCTTAAAACCCTAAAAGGCGCAAAAATCTACAGATTCCTATGATTTAACCAAAAATCAATCTAAACAACTCCAAATTATTTAAATTGTACAAATTCACCCCAAATCTCCTAAAATTAGCCGAAATCCCAAAAATACATAAAATGCACATATGAGCTCATTTCTTCACAAATATCATTCTAAAACACTTTAAATTACTCAACTGATCTATAATACTCCACAATCCTTAAAATTAACCAAATCTCCCTAAATTCCACCAAACTACAAAAATAACTCTATTTTCACCCAAACGCTCCAAAATTACCAAAATGCCCTTAAAACCCTAAAAATCCAAAAAATTGGTTTCACAAAAAAAATAATTCTCAACCACTCAAAGTTATACAAATTGCCCAAATTCACCTGAAATTTCTTGAAATTAGCCAAAATCCCAAAAATTCCCAAATTGCACCTAATGCAAAAAAATCTTATTTCTTCACCAAAACCATTTTAAACTTCTCCAAATTACACAATTGATCTAAAGCACTCCACATTATTTTATACTAGCGAAATTGCATTAAATTCTCCAGAACTACCAAAATAACCCAAATTTCACCAAAATTCTCCAAAATTACAAAAATGGCCTTAAAACCCTAAAAATCCTAAAAATCTTCAAATTTTTAAGATTTCACCAAAAACCAATATAAACAATCCTAAATTATTCAAATTTGCTTAAATTCACCTCAAATCTCTCAAAATTAGCAGAAATACCAAAATTTTTCAAAATGCCAAAGTGGTCTAATTTCTTCACCAAGATCATTTAAAACCTCTTTAAATTTCCCAACTCATCTAAATATTCCACATTCCTTAAACTGGCCATATTACCCTAAATTCTTCCAAACTAAAAAAATAACCTAAATTTCACCCAAATTCTCCAAAATTACCAAAATGTTCTTAAGACCCTAAAAATTCCACAAATCTGCAAATTCTTAAGAATTCATGAAAAATAGTTCTAAAACACTTCAATTTATTCAAATTGCCCAAATTCTCCTCAAATATCCCAAAATTAACCAAAATCTCAAAAATTCCCAAAATATCCTAATGAGCCAAAAATTCTCATTTCATCAACAAAATAATTTTAAACTTCTCCAAATTACTCATTTGATCTAAAATATTCTACATTCTTTAAAACTAGCCAAATTGCATAAAATTATACCACACTACCAAAATAAACAAAATCTCACAAAAATTATCTAAAATTACCAAAATGACCTTAAATCCTAAAATCTCAAAATCACCAACTTCCCAACATTTCACCAAAAATCATTCTAAACAATTCCAAATTATTCAAATTGCCCAAATTCACCTTAATTCTCCCAAATTAGCAGAAATCCCAAATATTCCCAAAATGCCCCTATAGGCTCATTTCTTAACCAAACTCATTCTAAAACCCTTCAAATTACCCAACTGATCTAGTATACTCAACATTCTTAAAACTAATCATATTGCCCAAAATTCACCCAAAATATCAAATTAACCCAATTTTCACCAAAATTCTCCAAAATTACCAAAATGCCCTATAAATCATAAAAATCCCAAAAATCTCCAAATTCCTAAAATTTCCCATAAAATCATTCTAAACCACTCTAAATTATTCAAATTGCCCAACCCAAATATGTCAAACTTAGCCTAAAACCCAAAAATTCCCAAAGTACCCCTATGGCCAAAAAATTCTCAATTCTTCACCAAAATCATTTTAAACCTCTCCAAATTACCCAATTGATCTAAAATACTTCACATTCCTAAAAATTAGCCAAATTGCCATAAATTCTCGAAATAAACTAAAATAACCCAATATTCTCGAAATTCTCAAAAATTACAAAAATGCTCTTCAAACCTTAAAATTTCCAATAATCACTAAACTCCAAACATTTTGCCAAAAATCATTTTATAACATTTCAAATTATTCAAATTGATCAAAATTGCCTCAAATATACCAAAATTAACCAAAATTCCAAAAAATCCCATAATACCCTATACCCCAAAAATTCACATTTCATCACCAAAATCTTTGTAAACTTCTCAAAATTACCCAATTGATTTGAAATACTGTACATTCTTTGAAATTAACAAAATTTCATTAAGTTAACCAAAACAACCAAAATAACAGAAATTTCACCAAATTTCTAAAAAACTACCAAAATGCTCTTAAAGCCCTAAAAAACCCAAAAATTTCCAAATTCTTGAGATTCACCAAAACTCATTTTAAACAACTCCAAATTATTCAAATTGCACAAATTCACCCCAAATCACCCAAAATTAGTTGAAATCTAAAAAATCACCAAAGTATCCCAGTGGGCTCATTTCATCACCGAAATCATTTTAAACCTCTTCAAATTACCAAAATGATCTAAAATACTCCACATTCCTTAAAATTATCCATATTTCCCTAAACTCTCCCAAACTAGCAAAATAATCTTATTTTCACCCAAATTCTTTAAAATTACCAAAATGCCCTTAAAACCCTTTAGACCCCAAAATCTCCAAATTCTTAAGATTTCGCGAAAAATCATACTAAACCAATCTAGATTATTCTAAATTACTAAAATTCACCCCAAATCTCCTAAAATTTGCAAAAATCCAAAAAAAATTCCAAAATGCCCCTGCGGGTCAAAAAATTCCCATTTCCTCACTAAAATCATTTCAAAACTCTCCAAATTACCTAGTTGATCTAAAATACTCCACATTCCTTAAAACTAGCCATGTTGCACTAAATTCTCCCAAACTCCCAAATAACCCAATTTTCAGCCAAATTCTCCAAAATTACCAAAATATCCTTAAAATACTAAAAATAAAAAGAATTCTCCAAATTCTAAGTTTCACAAAAAATCATTATAAACCACTCCAAATTTTTTAAAATGCCCAAATTCACACCAAATCTTTGAAAATTTGTAAAAATCCCAAAAATTCCCAAAATACCCCTATGGCTCCAAAATTCTCAATTCTTCACCATAATCATTTTAAAACTCTCAAAAACCCAGTTGATCTAAAATACTCCACATTATTTAAAAGTAGCCAAATTACCCCATATTCACTAAAAGTATCAAAATAACCCTATTCTCACTAAAATTCTCCAAAATTACCAAAATGCCCTGAAAAACCCTAAAAAACAAAAAAAATGTCAAAATTCCTAAGATCTCACAATAAATCATTCCAATCTACTCCATATTTTTAAAATTGCCCAAATTCTACTTAAATATCCCAAAATTTTAAAAAATCCAAAAAAATTCACAAAATGCAACAATGGCCTAAAATTTTTCATTTCTTCACCAAAATCATTTTAATCCTTTCCATATTACCCAATTGATATAAAATTCTCCACATTCCTTAAAAATAGTCAAAATTCCCTAAAATCTCTAAAAAAACCAAAATAACCCAAATTTTACTAAAATTCTCCAAAATTACCAAAATGTCACTAAAACCCTAAAAATTTATAGAACCCCCAAATTCTTAAGATTTCATTAAAACTCATTCTAAAAAACTCAAAATTATTCAAATTGCTCAAATTCACCCCAAATCTCCCAAAAATTGCAGAAATCTGAAATATTCTCAAAATGAGCGTGAGGGCACATTTTTTCACCAAAATCATTTAAAACCACTTCAAATTTTCCAACTGATGTAGAATACTCAAAATCTCTTAAAACTAGCCATATTGCCATAAATACTCCCAAACTACCAAAATAACCCAATTTTTACCCAAGTTCTCCAAAACTACCAAAATACCCTTAAAATCCTAAAAATCTAAAAAATCTCCAAATTGCTATGATTTCACAAAAAATCACTCTAAACCACTCAAGATTATTCAAATTGCCTAAATTCACCCCAAATTTCAAAAATTTGCCAAAATCCAAAAAATTCCTAAAATACCCCGATGGCCCAAAAAATTCTTAAAAAACCCCGATGGCCCAAAAAATTCCAATTTCTTCAACAATAATATTTCAAACCTCTCCAAATTACTAAATTGATCTAAAATTCTCCACATACCTTAAAACTAGCCAAGTTGCCCAAATTTCTCCCAAATTACCAAAATGTCCCAATTTTCACCCAAATTCTGCAAAATTACTTAAATGCCCTTAAAACCCTGAAAATCCAAAAAATCTATAAATTCCTAAGATTTCAGATAAATTATTATAAATATCTTAATATTATTCAAACTGCCCAAATTCACAGCAAATCTCCCAAAATTAGCCAAAAATCCTAAATATTCACAAAATGCCCCTAAGGCCCAAAAACTTCACATTTCTTCACCAATATCATTTTAAATCTCTCCAAATTACACAATTGATCTATAATACTCCACATTCCTCAAATCTAGCCAAATTGTCTGAAGTTCTTCAAAACTACCCAAATAACCCAAATTTTATTAAAATTCTCCAAAATTACGAAAACACTATTAAAACCCATAAATCCCAAAAAACCTCCAAATTTCTAAGATTTCGCAAAAAATCATTGTAAACAACTTCAATTTATTCAAAATGCCCAAATTCACTCCTCCAAAAATTAGCCAAAATCTAAAAGATTCCTATAATGCCTCTATGGCCCAAAAAATTCTAAATTCTTCAAAGAAAGTCACTTTAAACCTCTCCAAGTTACTTAATTGATCTAAAATACTTTACATTCCTTAAAACTAGCCAAATTGTCATATATTCTCCAAAACTACCAAAATAACCTAATTTTCAGTCATATTCTAAAAAATTATCAAAATGCTCTTTAAACCCTAAAAATCAAAAAATCTCAAAATTCCTAAGATTTCTCAACCACTCAATATAATTAAAATTTCCCAAATTCACCTCAAATCTCCCAAAATTAGCCAAAATCCCAAACATTCGCAAAATGCCTTATAGCTAAAAAATTATCATTTCTTCACCAAAATATTTTAAACCTCTCCACATTCCTTAAAACTAGCCAAATTGGCCAACATTCTCTAAATAAACAAAATAACCCAATTTTTATGAAATTCCCCAAAATTACCAAAACTTAATACCTTAAAAATTCCAAAAAGCCGTAAATTCCTATGATTTCACAAAAAATCATTTTAAAATACTTCAAATTATTCAAATTGACTAAATTCACTATAAATATCCTAAAATTAGCTAAAATCCCAAAAATTCCCAAATCAACCTATGGCCAAAAAATTATCATTTCATCAACAAATCATTATAAACTTCACCAAATAATTTAAAATACTCCAAATTCCTTAAAACTTGCCAAATTACATTATATTCTACCAAACTATAAAAATAACCTAAATTTCACCAAAATTTTAAAAAATTACCAAAATGCCCTTAAAACACTAAAAATCTTATAAAGCTAGAAATTGCTATGATTTTACCAAAATCATTTTAAACAGCTCCAAATTATTCAAATTGCCCAAATTCACCCCAAATCTCCTAAAATTAGCAGAAACCCCAAAATACCCAAAATGCCCCTATGAGCTCATTTCTTTACCAAAATCATTCTAAAACGCTACAAATTACTGAAATGATCTAAAATACTTCACATTCCTTAAAACTAGCAATTTTGCCCTAAATTCTCCCAAACTACCAAAATAACCCAATTTTCACCTACATTCTCCAAAATTACCAAAATGTCCTTAAAATCCTAAAAATTCTAAAAATCTCCAAATTCCTAAGATTTCACAAAGAATCATTATAAACCACTCCAAATAATTCAAATTTCTAAATTGACCCCAAATCTCCCAAAATTAGCTAAAATCCTAAAAATTCACAAAATGCCCCTAAGTCCCAAAAAATTCCCAATTCTTCACCAAAATCATTTCAAACCTCTCCAAATTACCCAGTTGATCTAAAATATTCCACATTCCTTAAAACTAGTCATATTGCTCTTAATTCTCTAAAAAAACAAAAATAACCCAATTTGTACCAAAGTTCTCCAAAATAATCAAAATGCCCTCAAAACCCTTAAAACCCAAAATATCTTTAAATTCCTAAGATTTCACCAAAAATCATTCTAAATCACTTTTAATTATTCAAATTTCCCAAATTCACCACTAATCCTCGAAAATTAGCCAAAATCCAAAAAATTTTCAAAATGCCCTTATGGTCCAAAAATTCTTAATTCTTCACCAGAATCGTTTTAAACCACTCCAATTTACTCAATTTATCTAAAATACTCGACATTCCTTAAAAGTAGCCAAATTGCCCAATATTCTCTGAAATTACCAAAATGGCCTTTAACACCCCAAAATACCCAAAAATATCATAATTCCAAATATTTCTAAACCACTCTATATAATTAAAATTGTCCAAATTCACCCAAAATCTCTCAAAATTATAAAAAATCTAAAATATTCCCAAAATGCCCCTATGGCCCAAAAAATCTCATTTCTTCACCAAAATCATTTTAAACCTCTCCAAAATACCCAATTGATCTAAAATACTCCACATTCCTTAAAACTAACCAAATTGCTTAAATTCTTAAGAAAATAAAATAGCCCAATCATCATGAAATTCTCCAAATTTACCAAAATGCCCGTAAAACCCTAAAAATTTCAAAAATCTACAAATTCCTAAGATTTAACGATAAATCATTCTAAAGTATTTCAAATTATTTAAATTGCCCAAATTCACTCTATATATCACCAAATTAGCCAAAATCCAAAAAATTCCCAAATTACCCCTATCACCCAAAAATTCCCATTTTAAACTTCTCCTATTTTTCTAAAAATACTCCAAATTCCTTAAAACTAGCCAATTTGCGCAAAATTCCCCAAAATAACCAAAATAACCAAACTTTAACATAAAATCTCCAAAATTACTAAAATGCCCTTAAAACCATAAAAATAAAAAAATCGCTAAATTCCAAAGATTTCACCCAACAATCATTCTAAGTAACTCCAAATTATTCAAACTGCCAGAATTCACCCCAAATCTCCTAAAATCAGCAGAAATCCCAAAAATTCCTAAAATGACTTTATGAGCTCATTTCTTCACCAAAATCCTTCAAAAACTGTTCAAATTGCACAACTAATCTAAAATACTCCACATTCCTTCAAACTAGCCATATTGCCATAAATTCTCCAAAATGACCAAAATAACCCAATTTTCATCTAAACCCTTTGAAATTACCAAAATGCTCTTAAAACCCTAAAAATTCCAAAAATCTCCAAATTCCTATGGTTTTACAAAAAAGCATTCTAAATCACTCCAAATTATTTGAATTGTTCAAATTCACCCAAAATATCACAAAATTAGCCAAAATCTAAAAAATTCACAAATTATCCCAAAGGCTAAAAAAATTCCATTTGTTCACAAAAATCTTTTTTAATATCTTCAAATTATGTAATTGATTCAAAATACTCCACATTCCTTAAATCTGTCCAAATTGGCCTAAATTCTACAAAATTACTCAAATAACCCAAATTTTGCTAAAATTGTCCACAAATTACCAAAATGTCCTTTAAAACCCTTAAAATCCAAAAAATCTCCAAATTCCTAAGATTTCAACAAAAATAATTCTAAACCTCTTCAAATTATTCACATTGTCCAAATTCACCCTAAATCTCCCAAAATTAGCAAAAATCCCAAAAATTCCCAAAATGACCCTATGGCCAAAAAATTCTTGATTCGTCACCAAAATCTTTCTAAACATCTTCAAGTTACTCAAACGATCCAAAATACTCCACAATCCTTAAAACTAACCAAATTGCCCAATATTATGCAAAACTACAACAATGACCCAATTTTCACACAAATTCTCCAAAATTATCAAAATGCCTTTAAAACACTTAAAAACCCATAAAACCCAAAATTCTTAAATTTCACCAAAAATCATTCTAAACCACTCTCTATTATTAAAATTGCCCAAATTCACCTCAAATATCCCAAAATTAGGAAAAATACCAATAATTCCACAAAATGCCTATATGGCCCAGAAATTCTCATTTCTTCACCAAAATCATTTCAAACCTCAACAAATTACACAATTGATCTAAAATACTCCACATTCCTTAAAGTTAGCAAAATTTGCCAAAAGTCGATAAAAAGCCGCAATAACCTAATTTTCACGAAAATTACCAAAATTACAAAATGCCCGTAAAATCCTAAAAATTCCAAAAATCTTTAAATTCTTAGGATTTCAAAAATATCATTCTAAGACACTTCAAATTATTCATATTTCCAAAATTCACCCCAAATATCTCAAAATTAGCCAAAATCCTAAAAGTTCCCAAAATGCCCATGTAACCTAAGGTTTCACATTTCATCTCCAAAATCATTTTAAACTTCTCCAAATTACCCAATTGAACTAAAAAACTGCACATTTTTTAAAACTAGCGAGATTGCATTAAATTCTTCAAAACCCATATTTCACCAAAATTACCAAAATACCGTTAAAACCCTAAAAATCCACAAAATATCCAAATTCCTAAAATTTCACCAAGAGTCATTCTATAAAAAGCTCCAAATTATTCAAATTGCCCAAATTCAGCCCAAATTTTGTAAACTTAGCAGAAATCCCTAAAATTTTCAAAAAACCACGGTGGACTCATTTCTTTGCCAAAATCATTTTAAACCTCTTAAAATTATCCAACTGAACTAAATTACTCCACAAGTTTTATTGCCCTAATTCTCTCATACTACCAATAAATTGTCGTAAACTACCCAAAAATTCCCAGATCATCACCAAAATTGATATAAGCTTATCAAAATTAACCAATTGACCTAAAATACTTCACATTCCTTAAAACTAACCAAATTGCAATAAGTTCACCAAAACCACCAAAATAACCCAATTTTCCCCAAATTTACCAAAAATTACCAAAATGCTCTTAAAACCCTAACAATCCCACAAATCTCTAAATTCCAGCGATTTCACCAAAGTCATTCTAATTAACTCCAAAGTATTCAAATTGCCCAAATTCACCCCAAATCACCCAAAATTAGATGAAATCCTAAAAATCACCAAAGTACCTCTGTAGGCTCATTTTTTCACCAAAATCATTTTAAACCTCATCAAATTACCTGACTGATCTAATATATTGCACATTCCTTAAAACTAGCCATATTAACATAATTTCTCCCAAACTAACAAAATAACCCAATTTTCTCTTAAATTCACCAAATTTACCAAAATGCCCTTAAAACCCAAAGATTTCAAAATCTCCAAATTCCTAAGTTTTGAAGAAAAAACATTCCAAACCAATCAAAATGATTCAAATTACCCAATTCACCCCCAAATCTCCAAAATTTGCGAAAATCCTGAGAAATTCTAAAATGTCCATATGGCTCAAAAAATTCTTATTTCTTTACTAAAATCATTTCAAACCTCTCCAAATTACCCAATTGATCTAAAATACTCCTCTTTCATTAAAACTAGCTATGTTGTCCTAAATTCTCAAAAAACTACCAATATAACCCAATTTTCTCCTAAATTCTCCAAGTTTACCAAAATACCGTTAAAACCGTAAAGATCTCAAAATCTCCAAATTCCTAAGATTTCAAGAAAACCCATTCTAAACCAATCCAAAATATTCAAATTTCCTAAATTCACCCCCAAATCTCCCAAAACTTGCCAAAATCCTAAAATTTTCTAAAATGCTCCAAAAATTCCCATGTCTTCACAAAAATCATTTCAAACTTCTCCATATTACCCAATTGATCTAAAATACTCCACATTCCTTAAAACTAGCCATGTTGCCCTAAATTTTCCCAAACTACCAAAATAACCCAATTTTCAGTCGAATTCTACAAAATTACCAAATTACCCTTAGAACACTAAAAATCCAAAAAAATCTCCAAATTCCTAAGGTTTCTCAAAAAATCATTATAAAAAACTCCAAATTATTTAAATTGACCAAATTCACCCCAAATCTTCGAAAATGTTCCAAAATTCCCAAAATGCCCTCATAGTTAAAAATTATGAATTAGTCACCAAAAATCATTTTAAACCACTCTATATTATTAAAATTGCCCAAATTCACCTTAAATCTCCTAAAATTAGCCAAAATCCCAGAAAATTCACGTAATGCACCTATGGCCCAAAAATTCTCATTCCTTCAGCAAAATCATTTTAAACCTCTCCAAATTACCCAATTGATCTAAAATTCTCCACATTCGTTAAAACTAGCAAAATTACCCAAAAATCTCTAAAAGAACTAAAATAACCCAAATTTCACCAAAATTCTCCAAAATTCCAAAAATGCTATTAAAACCCTAAAAATTCAAAAAATCTCAAATTTCTTAAGATTTCACCAAAACTCATTCTAAACAACTCCAAATTATTCATATTGCTCAAATTCTCCCAAAATTAACATAAATCTCAAAAATTCTCAAAATGCCCGTTTGGGCACATTTCTTCTTGAAAATCATTTTAAACCACTTAAAATTATTCAACTGATCTAAAATACTCAACATTCCTTAAAACTAGCCATATTGCCCTAAATTTTCCCAAACTACCAAAATATCCCAATTTTCACCCAAATTCTCCAAAATTACAAAAATACCCTTAAAACTCTAAAAATCCAAAAAATCTCCAAATTCCTATGATTTCACAAAAAATCACTCTAAACCACTCCAAATTATTCAAATTGCTCAAGATCATCCAAAATCTCCCAAAATTTGTCAAAATACCTAAAATACCCCGATGACCCAAAAGACTCCTATTTCTTCACCAAAAACTTTTCAAACCTCTCTAAATGACTCAATTGAGCTAAAATTCTCCACATTTCTTAAAACTGGCGAAGTTGCCCTAAGTTCTCCCAAACTACCAAAATGACCCAATTTTCACCCAAATTTTCTAAAATTACTAAAATTCCCTCAGAACCCTAAAAATCCTAAAAATCTATAAATTCCTAAAATTTTACATAAAATATTCTAAACAACTCCATATTACTTAGACTACGCAAATTGACCCCAAATCTCACTAAAATAGTAAAAAATCCCAAAAATTCCCAAAACGCCCCTAAGGCCCAAAAAATTCACATTTCTTCACCAAAATCATTTTTAATCTCTCCAAGTTAAACAAATGATCTATAATACTCCACATTCCTTAAATCTAGCTAATTTGCCTGAAATTCTCCAAAACTACCCAAATAACGCAAAATTTACCAAAATTCTCCAAAATTACCAAAACCCACTTAAAACCCATAAAACCCAAAAAATCTCTAAATTCCTAAGATTTCAACAAAAATCATTGTAAACAACTTCAATTTATTAAAATTACCTAAATTCAACCCAAATCTCCCAAAATTTGCCAAAATCAAAAAAATTTCAAAAATGCCTCTATGGCCCAAAAATTCTTCATTCTTCACCAAAGTCATTTTAAACCTCTCCATGTTACTTAAGTGATCTAAAATACTTCACATTCCTTAAAACTAGCCAAAATGTGTTATATTCTCCAAAACTACCAAAATACTGTAATTTTCAGTCAAATTCTACAAAATTACAAAAATGCCTTTAAAACTAAAAACCCAAAATCTCAAAATTCCTAAGATTTCCAAACAACTCCATATAATTAAAATTACCCAAATTCACCATAAGTCTCTAAAAATTAGATAAAATCTCAAAAATTTCCATAATGCCCCTATGGCCCAAAAATTATTGTTTCTTCCCCAAAATAATTTAAAACCTCTCTAAATTACATAATTGATTTAAAATACTCCACATTCTTTAAAGCTAGTCAAATTGTTCAAAATTCTCTAAAACAATAAAATAACCCAATTTTCATAAAATTTTCCAAAATTACAAAAATGCCCATAAATCCAAAAAAATTCCAAAAATTTCTAAAATGCCCAGACGGCTACAAAAATTTCCTAAATTCACCCAAAATCTCCAAAAATTTGCCAAAATCCCAAAAATTTCTAAAATGCCCATACAGCTCAAAAAATTCACATTTCTACACTAAAATCATATCAAAACTCTCCAAATTACCCAATTGATCTAAAATACTCCATAATCCTTAAAACTAGCCAGGTTGCCCTAAATTCTCCCAAACTACCAAAATAACCCAATTTTTAGCCGTATTCCCCAAAATTATGAAAATAGCCTTAAACACTAAAAATCTAAAAAATCTACAAATTCTTAAGGTTTCACAAAAAATCATTATAAACAACTACAAATTATTTAATTTGCCTAAATTCACCCCAAATCTTCGAAAATATTCAAAAATCCCCAAAATTCCCAAAATGCCCTTATGGCTAAAAAAATCTCAATTCTTCACCAAAAATCATTTTAAACCAGTCGATATAATTAAAATTGCCCAAATTCACTTTAGATCACCCAAAATTAGCCAAAATCACAAAAATTCGTAAAATGCACCTATGGCAAAAAAAAAATCTCATTTCTTCAGCAAAATCATTTTAAACCTCTCCAAATTACTCTATTGATCTAAAATTCTCCACATTCCTTAAAACTAGCAAAATCGCCCTAAAATCTCTAAAAAAACAAAAAATAACCCAGTTTTCACCAAAATTCTCCAAAATTACAAAAATGCCATTAAAACCCTAAAAATTCAAAAAAACTTTAAATTCCTAATATTTCACCGAAAGTCATTTTAAACAACTCCAAATTATTCAAATTGCTCAAATTCACCCATATTCTCCCAAAATTTGCAGAAATAAAAAAAATTCTCAAAATGCCCATTTGGGCACATTTCTTCTTGAAAATCATTTTAAACCACTTAAAATTATCCAACTTATTTAAAATACTCAACATTCCTTTAAACTAGCCCTATATTTTCCCAAACTACCAAAATTAACCCAATTTTCACCCAAATTCTCCAAAATTACCAAAATACACTTAAACCCTAAAAATCCAAAAAATCACCAAATTCCTATGATTTCACAAAAAATCACACTAAACCACTCCAAATTATTCAAATTACCCAAAATCACCCCAAATCTCCCAAAATTTGCCTAAAATACCCTGATGGCCCAAAAGATTCCCATTTCTTGACCAAAAACATTTCAAAACTCTCCAAATACTCAATTGATCTAAAATTCTCGACATTTCTCAAAATTATCCAACTTATTCCCACTAGAGAAGTTGCCTTAATTCTTCCAAACTAGCAAAGTGACCCAATTTCCACTCAAATTTTCAAAAATAACTAAAATGCCCTTAAAACACTAAAAATCATAAAAATCTATAAATACCTAAGATTTCACATAAAATATTTTAGACAACTCCATATTACTCAATTTGCCCAAGTTCACCCCAAATCTCGTAAAACTAGCCAAAATCCTAAAAATTCCCAAAATGCACCTAAGGCCCAAAAAATTCACATTTCTTCACCAAAATAATTTAAAATCTTTCCAGGTTGCACAATTGATCTATAATACTCCACATTACTTAAATCTAGCCAAATTACCCAAAATTCTCTAAAAAACCCAAATAACCCAAATTTTATCAAAATTTCTAAAATTGCCCTTAAAAACCAAAAAACCCAAAAACTGTCCAAATTCATAAGATTTCACAAAAATCATTGTAAACCACTTCGATTTATTCAAATTACCTAAATTCAACCCAAATATCCCAAAATTAGCCAAAATAAAAAAATCCCAAAATGCCTCTATGGCAAAAAATTCTTAATTCTTCACCAAAGTCATTTTAAACCTCTTCAAGTTACTTAATTGATCTAAAATACTTCACATTCCTTAAAACTAGCCAAAATGTTCTATATTCTCCAAAACTACCAAAATAATGTAATATTCACTCAAATTCTCCAAAATTTTCAAAATGCCCTTGAAACCCTAAAATCCCAAAAATCTTACAATTCTTAAGATTTCTAAACTCCATATAATTAAAATTACTCAAATTCACCATAAATCTCCAAAAAGTAGACAAAATCCCAAAAATTCTCAAAATGCCCCGATGGCCCAAAAATTATCGTTTCTTCACCCAAATTATTTTAAACCTCTCCAAATTATGTAATTGATAAAAAATAATCCACATTCCTCAAAGCTAGCCAAATTCCCCAAAATTCTCTAAAAAAAAAAAATAACCTAATTCTCATGAAATTCTCCAAAATTACCAAAATGCCTTTAAAACCTTAAAAATTCCAAAAAATTGAAAAATTCCTATGATTTCATGAAAAAACATTCTAAATAACTCCAAATTATTCTAATTGCTCAATTTCACCCCAAACCTGCTAAAATTAACAGAAATTGAAAAAAATACCAAAAATGCTCCTAAGAGCTCATTTCTTCACCCAAATCATTCTAAAACTCTACAAATTACCAAAATGATCTAAAATACTCCACAGTCCTTAAAACTAGTCATATTACCTTAAATTCTCCCAAACTACAAAAATAACATGATTTTCATCCAAATTCTCCAAAATTCCCCAATTGTCATTAAATCCTTAACAATCCCAAAAATCTTCAAATTCCTAAGATTTTAAAAAAAATCATTAAAAACCAATCCAAATTATTCAAATTTCCCAAATTCGCACTAAATTACCCAAAATTAGCCAAAATCCCAAAAATTCCCAAAATATCACAAAGTCCTAAAAATTTCTCATTTATTCACCAAAATCATTTCAAACCTCTCCAAATTACCCAATCGATAGCCAAATTGCCCTAAATTCTCTAAAAAAACCAAAATAACCCAATTTTCATGAAATTCTCCAAAGTTACCAAAACGTACTTAAAACCTAAAGATTTCAAAAGTTGACACACCTAAGATTTCACCATAAATCATTCTAAAACACTTTAAATTATTCAAATTATTCAAATTATTCAAATTCACTACAAATATCCAAAAATTAGCCAAAATGCAAAAAATTCCAAAATGCCCATATGGCTCAACAATTCCCATTTCCTCGCCAAAATCATTTTAAACTTCTCAAAAGTACACAAGTGATCAAAAATGATCCACATTCCTTAAAACTAACGAAATTGCATTAAATTAGCCAAAACTACCAAAATAACCCAAATTTCTCAAAAATTACCAAAATGCTCTTAAAAACCTAAAAATCCTAAAAATCTCCAAATTCCTAAGATTTCACGAAAAGTCATTCTATACAACTCCAAATCATTTAAATATCCTAAATTCACCCCAAATGACCCAAAATTAGTTGGAATCCCAAAAATTTCCAAAATGTCGTTGTGGGCTCATTTCTTCACCAATATCATTTTAAACCTTTTCAAAATACACAATTGATCTAAAATACTCCACATTCCTTAAAACTACCCATATTGCCCTCAATTCTCACAAACGACCAAAATAACCTATTTTTCGCCCAAATTCTCCAAAATTACCAAAATGCCCTAAAAACCGTAAAGATCCAAAAAATCTCCAAATTCCTAAGATTTTACGAAAAATCATTCTAAACTAATCCAAATTATTCAAATTGCCCAATTCACGCCAAATCTCTCAATATTTACCAAAACCTCAAAAACTTCCAAAATTGCCCTACGGCCCAAAAAATTTCCATATCTTCACCAAAATCATTTCAAACCTCTCCAAATTACCCAATTGATCTAAAATACTCCACATTGCTTAAAATTAGTCATGTTGCCCTAATTTCTTCCAACTACCATGAAAACTCAATTTTCAACCAAATTCTCCAAAATTACCAAAATACCATTAAAACCCTAAAAATCCAAATAATATCAAAATACCTAACGTTTCACAAAAAATCATTATAAACGAATCCAAATTATTTAAATTGCTCAAATTCAGCCTAAAAATTTAAAACTTTGCCAAAATATCAAAAGTTCCCAAAATGCCCCCAAGACCCTAAAATTCTCAATTCTTCATGAGAATCATTTTAAACCTCTATGAAACTCACTTGACAAAAATACTCCACATTCCTTAAAAGTAGCCAAATTACACTATATTCTCCAAAACTACTAAAATAAGCCAATTTTCACTCCCCAAAATTACCAAAATGCCCTTAAAACCCTAAAATACCCAAAAAATGTCAAAATTCTTAAGAACTCACCAAAAATCATTCTTCATGTTAATAAAATTACCCAAATTCACCTTAAAACTCCCAAAATAGCAAAAATCCAAAAAAAATCCTAAAATGCTTATATGGCCCAAAAATTCTCATTTCTTCAAGAAAATCATTTTAAACCTCTTCAAATTACCCAGTTGATAAAAAATACTCCACATTCCCTAAAACTAGCCAAATTTCCCTAAAAAATCTAAAAAACCAAAATAATCCAAATTTCACCAATATTCTCCAAAATTACCAAAATGCCATTAAAATCTAAAAAATCTCCAAATTCCTAAGATTTCACCAAAAGCCATTCTAAACAACATCAAATTATTCAAATTGCTCAAATTAACCCCAAATCTTTCAATATTAGCACACATCCCAAAAATTTCCAAAATTCCCTGTGGGCACATTTCTTCACCAAAATCATTTTAAACCACTTCAAATTACCCAACAGCTCCATAAAACTCAACATTCCTTAAAACCAGACATATTGCCCTAAACTCTCCCAAACAAACAAAATAATTAATCAAATTTCTCAAATTCACCCCAAATCTCCCAAAAATAACCAAAATCCCAAAAATTCCCGAAGTGGCTCTAACTCCCAAAAAATTTCCATTTCTTCTCCAAAATCATTTCAAACCTCTTCAAAATACCTAATTGATCTAAAATAGTCCACATTCCTTAAAACTAGTCATATTGCCCTAAATTCTCCAGAGAACAAAAATAACCTAATTTTTACAAAAATAACCAAAATGCCCTTAAAATCAGAAAACTCAAAAAATCTCTAAATTCCAATGATTTCACCAAAAAACACTTTAAACCACTTCAAGTTATTCAAATTGCCTAAATTCACCATAAATCTCCCAAAATTAGCCAAAATCCTAAAAATTCCCAAAAAGTGTTTATGGCCCAAAAATTCTCAATTCTTCACCAGAATTTTTTTAAACCTCTCCAAATTACCTTACTGATCTAAAATACTCCACGTTCATTAAAAACAGCCAAATTGCCTTATATGCTCCAAATCTACCACAATAATCAAATTTTTAGTCAAATTCTCCAAAATTACCAAAATGCCCTTAAAACACTTAAAATATCAAAAATCATCAAATTCCTAAGATTTATAAACATCTATATGATTAAAATTACCCAAATTCACCCCAAATCTCACAAAATTAGCCAAACTTCAAAAAATTCCTAAAATGCCTTTATGGCCCAAAAATAATCATTTCTTCTCCAAAATCCTTTTAAACCTCTCCAAATGTACCAATTGATGTAAAATACTCCACTTGCCTTAAAACAAGCCAAATTGCCCTAAATTCTCTAAAAATAAAATAAAATAATATAATCATCATGAAACTCTCCAAAATTACCAAAATGCTCTTAAAACCCTAAAAATTCTAAAAACCTGCAAATTCTTATGATTTCACGAAAAATCATTCAAAAGTACTTTAAATTATTCAAATTGCCAAAATTCACCCAAAATATCCCAAAATTAGCCAAAATCCCAAAAGTTCCCAAAATACCTCTATGGCCCAAAAATTCCTATTTCATCACCAAACCATTTTAAACTTCTCTAAATTATCTAGCATACACCAAATTTCTTAAAACTAGTCAAAAGTTTATACAACTACCAAAATAACCCAAATTTTACAAAATTTTTGCAAAATTACTAAAATGCCCCTGTGAGCTCATTTCTTCATAAAAATCATTCTAAAACTCTTCAAATTACTCAACCGATCTATAATACTCCACAATCCTTAAAACTAGACAAATTGTCCTAAATTCCACGAAACTACTAAAAGAAATCAATTTTCACCCAAAAGCTCCAAAATTACTAAATTGCCCTTAAAGCCCAAAGATAGGCTTCACAAAAAAATCATTCTAAACCACTCCAAATTTTACAAATTGCCCAAATTCACCCCAAATTTCTTGAAATTAGCCAAAATCCAAAAAATTCTCAAATTGCACCTAAGGCAAAAAAAAATCTCATTTCTTCACAAAAATCATTTTAAACTTCTTCGAATTACACATATGATTTAAAACACTCCACATTATTTTATACAAGCCAAATTACATTAAATTCTCCATAACTACCAAAATAAACAAAATTTCACCAAAATTCTGAAAAATTACCAAAATGACCTTGAAACCCTAAAAATCCCAAAAATCACCAAATTTCTTAGATTTCACCAAAGTCATTTTAAAACATTCCAATTTATTCAAATTTGCTCATATTCACCTCAAATCTCTCGAAATTAGCAGAAAACCAAAATTTTTTCAAAACACCGAAGTGGTTCACCAATACTCTGGAGAGCGTAAACTTCCCAATTGTAACTGAAATGTACAATGGTCGGTTGTGATCTCGTCGTCCCAAGTAGTAGGTCATTGTCCGTGAAGGTAACACCTCGTCGTTCCTTTAACGAACAAACCTCATCTAAGGAATCTCCGGCCATTTGAGCTAAGCAAATTTCCGGATCAAGTAAGGCCTTGATAGAGCTTCTCTCATCTCCTTTGATAAGATGAGGGCGTCGTAGATGCTCAGTTTGGCCGGTAGTTTCCTAAGATGGGCTAGTACGTTGTAGTCCACTTTATTTCCATGTGTCTCGGCTTCTTCCCGAATGGGTATTTCTTCTGTCGGGGTTGGTTCTTCTTGAACAACCACTTGCTTTCCTTTGTCCTTTGGACCCATTCTCGGAGTTAGAACTCTTCCACTTCTTAAGTTAACTTCAGTAATTTCTTCTGAATCTAGTGTTGAGTTTGCCAGTGTCTCCCCCTGAATCGGAATGACAGGCTCTTCCAGATTATCTTCAGAATCTGAAGGCTCTAACTCTATCGTGACTGGAGCTCCTCGAAACTCGCAGATAGATTTGTTGCTTTTTGAACTCTCGTAGCCTCCTTGATGGATGTCTTCTTCGTTATTTTGCTCATCGAGATTGTGTATGATTTGAGAATTGTCGTTGATGTCGAAATCGATATCCGGATTGTCGCTAGTTACGTAATCGTTAGAAACAGTCAAAACGTAGCCAACGCCATCACCCTTATCATTATATGATCCCACCGAAGTGAGCGAGATAATCATACAAAATCGAGAGGTTCGAGGGATTTCTCCCCGAATCGAAACAACTATCCTAGGATAAGCGGCCCCCAGTATAGCCTTAGGAGCCTCGGTCTTCTCTTCTTCGTCAATTTTCTTCTTCTTTTCAATCGTCTCCGTTGAGGTGGTTCCTCTATCGCAAGTGACGGTGTCGGCTTAGCGAGTTTCGAACTTTGAATTGAAGCTTGCACCGAAGCGGTTTGGATGTCGTCTAAAATCTTTTTCGAAGACCTTGTCCAAGCGGTAGTCCATCCATCGTCAGTCGTATAAGAATCTATCAGAATGATGGGATCAGTTGAGATAACATTGACGGAACCTCCTTTCTGGGGTTCCTTCATGTACTCCTTCGGGATTGTTATATTTCCTTTACGAAGGTTGTCATTGAGCCAACTTTTGAAGGTAATGCAATCTTCTATCTTGTGCCCAAGCATCCGGTGGTAGGGGCAAAAGTTGGGATCACCTTTCTTGTTGACTTCCTCCGGTCTTTTAGGCTCGGCAGTTGGAAATCTGGAGTCTTCATCAGACTACGGAACATTTTCGGCACTGCTTCATTCTTGAACGGATATTCTCTGCTCAGAAGCACCCTTAATGTACGTTGCGGACTAGGCGGTTGTTCAAACTGTGGAGATGACTGATAGCTGGGCCGGGGTTGTTGGTAATTCTGTTGTGGTTGCTGCGGCCGTTCTGGTGGTATTTGCATCGGTTGCTTGCCTTTGTCAATTCGTTGCAACGATCCGGATTTCTTTTCAAAAGTCTTCACGAGCTTTTGCTTGTCCTTCTTGTCGGTGAAACTTAATTGCTTCGCCTCTTCTTGCAAGCTTCCGGCCTTTCTTAACAACTTCTCGAAAGTCTTAATAGTGAATCCTTTGAGGAGAAGTGCTATCGGGCCGTGAATGCTTTTAAGTAAGATGCCGACTGCATGTTGTTCTTGTAGTTGTGGTTCACACTTCATGCTTAAGTTCCTCCATCGAAGTATGTAATCCACCAAAGTTTTGTTCGGCCTTTGTTTCTCTACCACTAAATCACCTATGGTGATGTGGTGCTGAGCTCCGGCGAATAGCTTGATGAAGAGGTTCTCTAGTTCTGAGAACGTCTTCACCAAACCATTTGGTAAATCTGCATACCAGTCGAAGGCGATTCTCGACGAGTCGCCGACGAACGCGTCGGAAGAGTAATGCATCGCTTTCGCCGGCATTGCAACAACCGGCACGAAAGTGTGCAACATGCTTGTCGGGGGTTCCCGGTTCCATCGAAGATCTTGAACGAGAGGTGGTACGAAGCCTTTCGGGTGCTGGACGGCGTCGAATTCTTCCGGGTAAGGTCTACCCGTCCGAATGGATGTCCCGCTCTTTGATTGTGCTAAGGCTTCTCGCACTCCGTTGTTCCACCAAGCTCTTGATATCCTTTTCAGGGATCATACTTTGTGTTGTATCCTTTTTCAGCTGATCATCCCCGTTGACGGATGTAATCTCCTTTCCTCCGTCTACAATGTGAATGACCTCTGGGGGTGTCTCTCTTTGTGGTTTCACTTGACTCTGGAGAGTGGCCAGAGCTACAGCCATCTCTTCCATCCTTTTCGCCATTTGAGCGATCGTGTCGTCTTTCCCCTGAAGTTGCCTTTTCATCAGTTCTGGCTCCTCTCTTTCTGCGGCTGCAGGAGCACCTTGCGAAGCTGATGAAGCTCATGTTTCGACCATGTTGATTTCTGCATATTCGTCGTCCATGAATTCCGATGAATCAATCTCGTCTCCGAACTTTTCTTCTCTTTCTTTTGCTAATCGTCGGATATCGGTTCTCAACTTTTCCATGGCATCTTCTAGCGGGGCTTTCTGTGTGTCCTCGCGGTTGTCATGCGATAGCTGCCGGGTCCCCTTTTCACGAGTCCCCTTTATCGCAGTAGCACTTTCTTCAGATTCAAGTCTCCTGGCGAGACTTTCTTTCTTGGGCTCGTTGTTTCAATCTCAATCGCCCGAGTAGTGGGACGCCATACCATCCTTCTAGCGGCGGAAGGTCTAGGACCGGATGGTCCGTCGGCCAAATGCTGGAAGGTGGTATCCTCCCTAATCCGTAATCCCGAGACGACGACGGGCGGACTAGCCTTCATTCTTTTACTTGGCTTTTCGTCATGATGGCGGGTTCTACTCGGGGCCCAAGACGGGATTTGACGCGGCACCCGCCCTATCCTTCGTAGAATCTCTGATACAGGGCACTTTTCCTTCTTTGCTAACTTTTCTACCAAAGTTTGCAGTCGAGCAAACGGCGTAGTTCTAGTCCTTTTCTTGCGGCAACAATCTTGCGAACATTTTCTTCATCTTCTGTGGCGGAGAGGGGATGGAACCTGCTTCCTCCCAAAAGTGGTATGTATTCAGGCAGCGGTGTATATTTTGGCGGCGGTGTATATTCGAGCGGTTCCGGGATTTCCTCCGGAAAGCAATTTCGGCGGCTACGGCTTCTCTAGCGATCCTTCTACTTCGTTTCTTCTTTGGGTCCTTGTCGGTGATGGAATCTTTGAGCTGGACCCGATTTCGAAAATGAAGGTCTTACGGGAAGATCCGTACCCTCCACGGTAACGGGTTCACCATAATTCCGGATTTCTTTCCCCTTTAATTTGGCGGAAGTCGGGGTAGGTGCGAAACAACTAGACCGAGTGGGGGTAGAAAGAACAGGTCCTCCTCGCGGACAGCGAGTACTCCTCTCGGTCGGGATCCTTTGCGGGGAGGAAACTCTTGGGTCGACCTAAGGTTGAACTCAATCAGCGGCTTCTTAGCTTCAGATACCTTGTTCGTCAGTGCGAAAAGGGAAACATCGGTGATCTTGACATTCGTGTTTTCAAATCCTTGTCCAAATCGGATGATCCCATTGTCGGGCAGCTCATCCTTATAGACAGCGAAGTCCAGTCCATTGGTGAAGGAGAAAATCAGCTTTGGGGCTTCCATCTCTGCAGGATAGATTCTGGTTGTCAGTCCCAAGTTATGCTTCTTTTCTTTAGGACGAAAAGAAATTGAAAAGAGTCTGAACACATTCTTGTTCATGTATTTATAAGAAGGAATCATTTGTTAAAAAAAATCATTTATTAAAGGGTTTGTTTATTTAGAATGGAATGTTCAAAGGTGTAGAGAAGGTAATGAATCTGATTCAGAGTTGGAAAGGAAAAGAAAGTCTTATGCAAGACTTCTCGACTCGAAGGATCACTCCTAAACTAACACCTATTGAGGTCCACCTCACCTCAGAAATGAGGTAAAAGGATCTCGGAACCTCTCTGTTTAGGGGTGTCTAAACAGTGGCTCCTAAATCCGAGAGAATGTTGGCTATACTTGTCCAAGGTAGAAATGAACATAGTATTCCAACGGAAAGAAGGGTAGTTTGACCCATTAAGGACATGGATACACTACCGATTTTTGAAAGCGGAATTATCTGATTATAATGGAGAGAGGAATTGTCCCCAGCGGAGTCGCCAGAAGTTGTCGACATATTTTTAGGTTGTGTGTTTTATTTTGAAAAGGGGTCGCCTAACAGAAGTTGTCGGCGAATTTTTAATTTAATTTAAATAAATAATTTTGAAAAGTAGTATTTGATTTTGAAAATAATTTTAAGTTTGAAGGTTTTAAGATATGAGATTAAACCGATCTCACATCCCAAATAGTTTATATAAACGAGCACCGCACCACAAACCGTGTCTCTATCCCTAAGGATAGACACACCGCTCGACGGTGGGGCTCGATTAAATAAACTAGAAGATTTGTGACATCCGTTTGGTCCGCGAACCAATTTTATAAGCCGACAAATTCCCCGCTTAATATGAAAGCATTAAACAGGGTTTATATTACCAGGTTCTTTTAAAATTCCTATAAGGGCAAGCCCCTATAGTTAATTACATCTTAAGTGATGGGAATCACCTAAGAAAACTCTCGATAATAATCAATAATTCTGCTCTCAAGGATTTCAAAGTTTAAGTTTTCAAGGGATTGAATTTTGGAATTTCAATAGGGAATGGATCAAATTTGGAACATTTTGTTTTGGGAATCCAAAGGAAGAAAAGTAGGAGAAATCACAGATTTGAAGCGAACTTCGGTATTTTCCCGACTATCCTATTGTTTGGCTTGAGTTTAGGAAAGTCCTAATATTTATTTAAATGTTTTGATCTTGCCAATTTTAATTAATTAGGGCTTATATTTGTATGATAAAATCAAACAAATAGCCTCGAAGATGCGAGGGTTTATTGTCGTACCGGACGACTACCTCGGAATCCTAAGACCGGTTAGGGCTTAATTTGGAATGCAAGTGCCTAACGAAGAGTTGAGGATTTATGTTGCACTAGGCAAACTACCTCGAAGTCCTATGGCTTTGTTATTTAATTCTAGGAAAGTTTTGCTGAAGTAGACTCGGGTTTCTGCGATGACGATGGCCGTGTCGCCCACCATGCTCCGAGCTCCTTGTTGTTGCAGAGGTTCAATTTTAGAAGTCATAAATCGGGGATGAGAAAAGTGTTTTGGTTTAGAGAAAATCTTAATTTCCAAGTGTTTTCAATACTTTAATTAAAACAAATCTTAAAGTTGATTATAACGACACCGGTTAAGATCCCACGGTTCCATCCTTCCGGCATCATTATTTTTATCGGATTCACTTAGTCCAAATGAATTTGCTAAACTCAACTGAACGAGTTCCACACTTTCATTTAGACCGTGGGAAATCCCGTTAGCAACACGTAGGTTACATCATCCGAGGTATTCCCGATCATCCAACATGACGTTTTAATTTAATTGTAATTGTAGTTTTGTGTTCTGTTTGTGATTAAATTTTGAGTTGTTTTATATTTTGAAATGTTGTGGCGGTGAATTTTATCTTGCAATGACTTTTAACTTAGTTTTGGTTTCAGTTTTAGGGACTATCCTAAAGGTGTGGGTTTTCATGCAACGAGTTGTTTATCATGCAAGAAAAGTAAGTGCGATGCGATTAATGAAATTGCAATAATGTAAATTGCCAGAAAGTAAATTGCAATAAAATAAAAGCGTACCTGGAGGGTCTTCCCGTCATCCCAAGCTGCACTTAAAACACAATTAGAATATTTAAGCAAGTTCCTAGGTAACGCTAAGGTAAGGGTTATGGTTTTCTACCAAATTCCTAATCTTATAGCTAGTCATTTCCTATGACGTCTAGATTCCTTGTGTTTTTGTTTGAAGACGATTTTCTTCATCAAAGAATAATTAAATTGAATTGTTCTTATAAACATCCTATCATATTGAGAAAGTGTTTAAGAAGAATCTTAAACATCTTTTCAATATTGCTAGAATTGTTTTAAGTCCAAATGAATTTAATTATACAAATGAATTAATCGTCCAAGAATCTCAAGTTTTGTTATCTTGCTTAGTGAACTAGGATATTTGAATATCCTATAGGTGAAGTAACATTTCATTTAATATTCTGTTTAGGAGTTATGATAACTAAAGCTTTTGAGGGTAAATTGGTGTTCAAATGGTTTGTGATTTAGTTTAATTTCCATTAATGGGTTTAAATTTGGAATAGTGTTCAAGTTATTTTAGATTTATTTTGAATTCTTTATGTCCTGGGTGATGTTATATAATTCAACTTAATTTAATTTAATTTAATTTAATTGAGTTTTAATTCTATTTAAAACAATTTAATTCAATTTAGTTTGATTTGATGTTACATTAAATTAATTAGATTTGATTTAATTTTTATTTAATTTGATTTAATTTAATTTAATTTAATTTAATTTAATTTTAATTCATTTAATTTAATTTTTAATTTGGTTTAACTTGATTTAATTTGGTTTTATTTATTTAATTTAATTTAATTTAATTCATTTAATTTAATTTAATTTGTTAATTTAATTTAATTTAATTCAACTTTTAATTTTAATTTAATTTAATTTTAATTTAATCCAATTTAATTTACTTGATTTAATTTAATTTTTAATTTAATTTTATTTTTTTTTAATTTTAATTGAAATTTTTTTAAAAGAGTTTAATAATTTAATTTTAGTTTAATGATTAAGTCTTTTAATGTTTTGAATTTGAGTTATCATTTTAATTAAGAATTGAATATTAATGAGATAATTAATTTAAGGATTTTTAAATTAAAGAATGAATCTCTTCCTAATAATATCCCTATTTTAATAATTCCAATTTTATTATTCTTCCAAATTTAATCAATTATTTAATTAAGGTTTAATTATTTTAAATTGTTTAATGGGTTTCTACCCTTTAATTATTTAAATTTCAATCATCCAAATCAGATTAGGATCAAATATTTTACTTGTTAATTTTTTTATTAAACCTAAAGTTTTAATTAAGGGTTAAAATTTTAATTACCATTTTGCCCTTCAAGCTTAAAAATTTCATAACTCACTAAATTGAGCTTAAATGAACTTGAAATTTTTACGTGACTTCACTCATATGCCAATAAAGACATGAGAGGAGAAAATGTGATTTTTCTGTATTTAATTTATTTATGTAATTATTTTTGGTGGAAAATAGGGATTTCCAAGGAAAATTTAATAATATGACCAAGAGAAAGTTTCTGTCTTTAAGAAAATTATGGGACATTCCTGATGACTAGAGGACCACTTGGACCAATTTTGGTCATTTTTTGAATTATATTATTTTTATTATAATTATTTTAAGTTTTGGAGTGTTAATTAATTTAAAAATAAAATAAATGTTGAAAAATGAATTTTATATTTTTCAAAAATCTATCTAATATCAAGGAAATCAGAGAATTAAATTTTACAATTTTCTCATTTTTTTATGATTTATTATAATTATTTTGGTGAAAATGCTAGAAAATACATTTTTTTAATTTTAAAATTACCCTAGAGCTTTAAAATTTAATATCTCACTAAATAGACCTAAGAAAAATATGGGATTTATTCCAAAGTGATTAAAATTCAAAATGTGACATTTTGGTGAATTTTATTATTTTTGTGATTTTTATTATTTTTTAATTATTAAATTATTAAAATAATATTAAAAAATCAACTTTTTTAGAAAATTGAAATTTTAATTTTCTTGAATTCCCCTAATATCAGAGAGGCTCCAAAACCAATTTTGTAAATTTTTGAAAGATATTTTGAAAGTTATGAATTTTTAAAGCTTAAGATGACTAAGTGGCTTAATCAACCCATTTAGTAGGGCTAACCAAGTCCAATTAACCTCAAATTTTTATGGTGGGTTCCTCTGATCCTAAAGGTCAGTGGAGAATTGATTTCAAGTTAATTTGATGTATGGTTATCTCTAATTAATTAGAGATCCATTTTGGGTGTTTAAGCCAATTAGGGTTATTCCAAGTGAGTTAACTCAAAATATATTTTTCATAGTGGTCCTCTCGGTCCTAAGGAACATCACCAAATTTTCCTAAAATTTATTTCACAACATGCTATTTATTGGAATTAAAATACTCAAAACAGTAACATGAATTTGAAAAATCAATAACTTTTCATAGGGATGGCCTCTGACTTTGGAAAATTCAGGGAATTTTCCCAAATTCAGAGGCTTCAAAAGCCCTATGGTCTCATGCCATGGTGAATTGTATACATGCATGAAGAATTAAAAATATGCAGAGGGTAAATAAATTATTAAAAATAAAATACATCATGAAATTAAATAATTTCTTTTTCACATTATTCTCCTCTGTTCTCTGAGCAGGAGGGTATTTTTATTTTATTTTTATGACTTTCCTACACAAAGTTATTAATTTTTGAAGTTTAGGGAATTAAATAAATAGAAAATACCCCTAATTTTCTATTTATCCACGCGGCGCCGCGTCATCCTCGGCATCTCCGAACGCACATGCGTCGCGCTCCCATTCGACGCCTCCATCTGAGTCAGCAGCCCGGGCCCCGCGGTTCTCGTACCGTCTCCTGGTCCGACGCAATCTGAGCCGTCCGTCCGCGCGTGTATTGAATGGACGACATCGGTTCATCGTCCCCGAGCGTCCTCACCCGAGAGCCGTCCACACTAAATCCCTAAGATCTCACTCGATACTCAATGGATTTTCATGTTCTTATGCTCTATGGATTCGTCTTGAGAAGACAAACACATCTATATGGTTTATGTGGGATGAAATTTACGCAATAAAAATGGAGAATGTTCGAAGCTCGGGAAGAAGAGTGAGGCCATACCTTTGCTCGGAGAAGTGTGGCTTCGATCCGAGAGTTGTTGCACTTTCGATCGGATCCCGGCAAGCTCCGGATGAAGTCTCCCGGTCCGGTGAATCGCCTAGGTAGGATTTCGACCACGGCCGATCACAAAGCTTGGAGGCTGGAGAAATCGGGTGGCCCGGAGATGGGGCTTTTGTTGGTGGACACCTTCCCTCGGTCCGGTGAAGGTGTAGAACCAATCAATTTGGGGATTGGCTCACCGTGGAGAAGTGTCCTGGTTTTGGGCCTAGATTTCAACTCGAAATCGAGCTCGCGCGAGATGAAATGGCGGGGGGATCTCGGTGGGGATCAAGTGCTCTGTGTATGGGTAGGAGTCCGGAACAATTTTGGCGAGTTTCCTTAAGGTTTGTTTCAGCACCTCTCATGGCCGAGAGGGGTGGTGTTTAAATAGGAGAGGGTGGAGGGCCTCCCGGGAGAGTTAGGGCTTGGGATCAGTCTGCTTAGGTCGAGGGCGGAACGGCCACAATGGCCATCGGGGATGGGGCGGCTCAGCAAGGGAGAATTCCAAAGTTGGCTCACATGTGAGCTCTCGGCCCGGTGGTTTCCGGCGGCCGTGGTGGTCGGCCGGCCGGTGGTCGGTCACCCTCAACGTCGTGGAAGTCGTGGCCGGAAGTTTGTGCGGTCAATTGGCCATGGACATGTGTAAAGGAGTTGAATTGAAATGGAATGGGGGATGAGCTCATTTTGGGTCCAAGTGGGTCAACCCACCTTTTGGGCTTGGTTCACCTCCCCATGGTTGATTTGGGCCGAGGGAGGATCGGATGGATCGACTAGGAAAGGGTGGAGAAGTCACCATCCATGAATATTTTGATTAAACATGGATTAAGGTGAAGCATTAAAAGGGTTAAAACCTTTTTAAGGGGGCTTAAAAGAGGTTCCTCCTTTTGCCATTAGTGGCTTGATCACATGTCAAGCCTTCCATGGCTTCATGTGGCTTGTCCATGGCTTGCATGGCTTGTCTTTAGCTTGGCAAAAAGTTTGGTCAATTTCATAAAAATGGATTTAAGGATTTTGGATAATTTGGTGGAAATTTGGATCAAGCCTCATTTAGAATTATTTGATCATTGGTTTAGGACTTAGGGATGATTTTAATTGAAAGTATGATGAGGGGAAATGTCATATGGGCTTTAGGGTGGATGTTGGGCTTTTTTGAAATGGTTTTAGATGGGCTTTTAAGATGGTTTAGGAAAGTGGGCTTTTGAATTTTAAAAATGGATTTTGGGATGAAATTTTGGTAAAGGATTGGGCCAAATAATTGTTGGGTTTAGCTCATAGATGTGTCATGAGTGACTTGAAGCAAATTGGGGGTGGCTTGGGTTTGAATTGGGTTGAATTTGGGCTCTTTTGGTTAATGGGCCAATATAGGTCCAAGTGGGCCAAGTTGGGCCAATGTTGGGCTAGGGTTGAAATTGATGTAAAATTAATGTTGAGAAATGTTTATGGGAGTGTTTCAAAGAGGTTTTGACTTTGGTTGGGCTTTGATTTTGGGGTTTGGGCTCATTTGGGTTAGGTTTTGTTTTAGGTCAAAATTGGGCCTTTTAGCTTTGGGTTGAATTTGAGTGGGGTTTGGGTCTAAATGTTGGGCAAATCATGTTAGTGTTTTGCTTGTGGGGATTCTAAGGAAGATTTAGAAAAGATTTGGGGTTAATTGGAGTTGAATTGGGTGAGTTTGGGTTAGGTTTGGGTCATGGGTCCAAATTGGGCTTTAAGGCCAAAAGTGAAATTGGATCCAAATGTCAATCAAATTGGACTTGGATTTGGTCTAGATTGTTGTTTGGAATGTTGAATTGAATTTTAAAATTGAATTGAACGAGAATTTAGGTCAATTGGGTAGGTTTGTTTTGACATTGGGTTCACTTAGGGTTAAAATGGGTCAAATTGGGGATTTTGACAAAAGTAGGGTAAATTGACAAAATTGGCCCATGGTGTAGTTGAAAAAAATGAAATTGGGAATATTTGGGATTTTCTGGAATTTTCTGGGAATTTTCTGAATTTTTGGATTTTTGGGTCAAGAGGGGTATTTTGGGTATTTTGGGTATTTTGAGGGTATTGGGAGGTATTTTTGGAATTTTTGGTATTTTTGGGTATGGATGATCAATTTGAGTGATGTGGAAATGCTTGGGATTGATTTTGAGGAATTTTGGGTAATTTGAAAATTTTGGAGGATTTCAAGGGTTTTGGGTAGGCTAGGCAGGTGTAAGGTCCCGGGGTCAAAAATTGAAAATTTGGAAAATTGAAGGTTAGGTGAATGTAAGTGGAATAAAATCATTTTGGTTGAGCCATGAAGCCATATCAAGCCCACATGAGCTATGAGGGGACTCATTTGAGGCATCCATCTATGTTGTTCCTAACCTCTTACGCAAGGGCTTAGGGGTTAAGGACCATCCATGTGAATCACCTACATGAGTCAAGAGGTCAAGTTAGGTATGGGTGTGGTTTTAGGAGGTGTGTGAAAGTGTAGTGTATGTGTAAGTGTATGTGTAAGTCAGCACTTCACCAGACCAGGCCACCCAGGGAAGTCCTAAAGCCAAAAAAGTCCTATAGGAACTCATCCTTTAAACTTCCATATTCGATTTCAACCTCTACGTGATTAGGGGTCTACAATCGAGTTTGTGGAGTTTGAAGGGAGTTAAGAAGTGGTTTGAAATTCTAGAGGGTGGGTCCCAATTCTAGTCCTCTAAGATAGTCAAAGGAAAAGCCTAAGGCTAGATCCTAAGTACTAAAGAGAAGAAGAGAAGACCTCATCAAAAATGAGGTCAACATGCCCTTAATTCACCAAAAAAACAAAATAACCGAAATTTCACCAAAATTCTCGAAAATAACCAAAATGCCCTTAAAACCTTGAAACCCAAAAAAAGCTCCAAATTTCTAAGATTTCACCAAAAAGCATACTAAACCACTTCAAATTATTCAAATTACCAAGATTCACCCAAAATATCTCAAAACTAGCCAAAATCACAAACATTCCCAAAATACCCTTATGACCAAAAAATTCTCAATTCTTCAACAAAATCATTTTAAACCTCTCCAAATTTCCCAATTGATCTAAAATACCTCACATTTGCTAAACTAGCCAAATTGCGCTATATTTTCCAAACGACAAAATAACCCAATTTTCACTCCAATTACCCAAAATTATCAAAAATCCCTTAGAACCCAAAAAATCTCAAAATTCATAAGATTTCACCAAAACACATTCTAAACCACTCTATATTATCAAAATTGTTCAAATTAACCCCAAATCGACCAAAATTAGCAAACATCCCACAAATTTGGAAAATGACCCTATGGCCCAAAAAAATCACATTTCTTCACCAAAATAATTTTAAAACAATCCAAATTATTAATTTGATCTAAAATACTCCATATTCCTTAAAACTAGCCAAGTTGCCCAAAATTATCTAAAAAAAATCAAAATAATCCAATATTCACAAAATTCTCAAAATTTACCTAAATGCCTTAAAAACACAAAAAATATCAAAAATCTCCAAATTCCTAAGATTTTACTAAAAATTATTCTAAAACACTTCAAATTATTCAAATTTCCCAAATTTACCAAAATTATCTCAAGATTAGCCAAATCCCAAAAATTTCCATAATTCCCATATGGCCCAAAAATTCTCATTTCATCACCAAAATCATATTAAAGTATTCCAAATTACCTAATTGATCTAAATCGCTCCATATTTCTTAGAACTCGCCAAATTGCATTAAATTCTCCCAAACTACCAAAATAACCCAAACTTCACCAAAATTCTTGAAAATTACCAAAATACCCTTAAAAACTTAAAAATCACAAAAAACTCCGAATTCCTATGATTTCACCAAAAGTCATTCTAGACAACTCCAAATTATTCAAATTGCCCATATTCACCTCAAATCTCCCAAAATTATTAGAAATCCCAAAAATTCTGATAATGCCCCTATGATCTCATTTCATCACTAAAATCATTTTAAACATCTTCAAATTATCCAACAAATCTAAAATACTCAATATTCCTTAAAACTAGTCATCCTCTAAATTCTCTGAAACTACCAATATAACTCTATTTTCACCTAAATTCTCCGAAATTACCAAAATGCCCTTAAAACCCTAAAAATTCCAAAAATTTTTAAATTCAAAAGATTTCACAAAAAGTCACTCTAAAACACTATAAATTATTCAAGTTGCACAAATTCACCCCAAATATCCAAAACTGTCCCAATATGCCCTTCAAGCCCAAAAATTCACATCTCATCACCAAAATCATTTTAAACTTATAAAAATTACCCCTTTGATCTAAAATACTCCACACTACTTAAAACTAGCTTAATTGCATTAAATTCTACAAAACTACCAAAATAACCTAAGTTTCACAAGAGTTATCCAAAATTACTAAATGTGCCCTTAAAACCCTAATAAACCCAAAAATCTCTAAATTCCGAAGATTTCACCAAGAATCATTCTAAACAACTCCAAATTATTCAAATAGCCCAAATACACTCCAAATTTCCCAAAATTAGCAGAAATCTCACAAATTTCCAAAATGCCCCTTTGGGCTCATTTCCTCACCAAAATCATTCCAAAACTCTTCAAATTACGCAACTGTATAATATACTTCACATTCCTTAAAACTAGCCATTATGCCCTCAATTCTCCTAAACAACCAAAATAACCTAATTTTCACCCAAATTTTCCAAAACTACCAAAACACACTTAAAACCTTAACAATCCCAAAAATCTAAAAATTCCTAAGATTTCACCAAACAAAATTCTAAACCACTCTATATTATTAAAATTACTCAAAACACCCAAAATCTCCCAAAGTTAGTCAAAATCCTAAAAATTCCTAAAATGGACCTATGGCCCAAATATTCTCATTTCTTCTCCAAAATCATTTTAAACCTCTTCAAATTACCTAATTGATCTAAAATACTCCACATTCCCTAAAACATGCCAAATTACCCTAAAATTTTCAAGAAATCAAAATAACCAAATTTTCACGAAATCCTCCAAAATTACCAAAACGCCACTAAAACCCTAAAAATTTCAATAATCTCTAATTCCTAAGATTTCACCAAGAATAATTCTAAATCACTTCAAATTATTCAAATTGCCTTAACTCACCCCAAATATCCCAAAACTAGCAAAAATCCCAGAAATTCCCAAAACGCCGACATTGCTAAAAAATTCTCATTTCATCACCAAAATGATGTTAAACTTCTCCGAATTACCCAATTGATCTAAAATACTCCACATTCCTTAAAACTGGCCAAATTGCATTAAATTCTCCAAAACAACCAAAAAAAAACCAAAATTCACCAATATTCCCCAAAAATACCAAAATGCACTTAAAACACAATAAATCAAAAAAAATCTCCAAATTTCTAAGATTTCACCAAAAGACAATCTAAACAACTCCAAATTATTCAAATTGCACAAATTCACCCCAAATCTCTCAAAATTAGCAGAAATCCTAAAAATTTACAAAATGCCCATTTGGGCTCATTTATTCACCTAAATCATTTTAAACCTCTTCAATTTACCCAACTAATCTAAAATACTCCACGTTCTTTAAAACTAGACATATTGCCCTAAATTCTCCCAAACAACCAAAATAACCCAATTTTCTCCCAAATTCTCCAAAATTACCCACATTAACCCCAAATCTCCCAAAATTTGCTAAAAACTCAAAAATTCCAAAAATTCTGTGATTGCCCAAAAAATTCTCATTTCTTCACCAAAATCATTTCAAACCTCACCAAATAACCCAATTGATCTAAAACACTCCACATTACTTAAAACTAGCCAAGTTGCTTTAAATTCTACCAAACTACCAAAATAACTCAGTTTTCGGCCAAATCCTCTAAAAATACTAAAATGCCCTTAAAACGCAAAAAAACCCAAAAATTTCCATATTCCTAAGATTTCACAAAAAATCATTCAAACCACTCCAAATTATATAGACTGCATAAATTCACCCCAAATCCTCCAAAAGTAGTTAAAATCCCAAAAATTCCCAAATTGGCCATAATGCAAAAAAATTCCCATTTCTTCACTAAAATCATTTTAAATCTCTACAAATTACACAATTGATCTAAAATACTTCACTTTCCTTAAATCTGGCAAAATTACCCTAAATGCTCCAAAGACTAACCAAATAACCCAATTTTTCCAAAATTCTCCAAAATTACCAAAATCTCGTTAAAACCCTTAAAACCAAAAAAACACTCCAAATTCCTATGATTTCTCCAAAATTTATTCTAAACCACTTCAAGTTATTCAAATTGCAAAATTTCAACCCAAATCTCCAAAAATATTTTGAAATCCCAAAAATTCCCAAAATGCCTCTATGGCCTAAAAATTATCAATTTTTCACCAAAATCATTTTAAATTTCTCTAAGTTACCCAATCGATCTAAAAGTAACCAAATTGCCCTATATTCTCCAAAACTACCAAAATAATTCATTTTTCATTCAAATCCTCCAAATATACCAAAATGACCCTAAAACCCTAAAATCCCAAAAATTACAAAATTTCTTAGATTTCTAAATAACTAGATATAATTAAAATCACCAAAATGCACCCCAAATCTAAAAAATTAGCCAAAACCCCAAAATTCCCAAAATGCCCTTATGGCTCAAAAACACTCATTTATTCACCAAAATCATTTTAAACTTCTCCAATTTACCAAATTGATTTAAAATACTCCACATTCCTTAAAACTTGCCAAATTGCCTTAAATTCTCTAAAGAAACAAAATAACCCAATTTCATGAATTTCTCCAAAATTTTCAAAATGCCCTTAAAAAACTAAAAATTTGAAAAATCTGGAAATTCATAATTTTTCACGATAAATCATTCTAAAATACTTCAAATAATTTATATTGCCCAAATTCACCCCTAAAATCCCAAAATTAGCCAAAATCTAAAAATTCCCAAAATGCCGCTATGTCCGAAAAATTCCCAATTCATCACCAAAATCATTTTAAACTTTTCGAAATTACCCATTTAAACTAAAATATTCCAAATTCCTTAAAACTAGCCAAATTGCATTTAATTCTACAAAACTACTAAAATAACCCAAATTTCACAAAAATTCTTAAAAATTACAAAAAAGCCCTTAAAACCTTAAAAATCCAAAAAAATCTCCAAATTCCTAAGATTTTGCTAAAAATTATTCTAAACAA
The DNA here is from genome assembly GCA_022702705.1 of Papilionanthe hookeriana x Papilionanthe teres. Taxonomy (NCBI): domain Eukaryota; kingdom Viridiplantae; phylum Streptophyta; class Magnoliopsida; order Asparagales; family Orchidaceae; genus Papilionanthe; species Papilionanthe hookeriana x Papilionanthe teres. The sequence continues at coordinate 15,985,308 of CM040426.1, read as the reverse complement.
CTCCAAATTATTTAAATTGCCCAAATTCACCCAAAAACTCCTATAATCAGCAAAAATCCCAAAAATACCCTAAATGCCCATATCGGCTCATTTCTTCACCAAAACCAATCTAAAATTCTTTAAATTTCCCAACTAATCTAAAATACTCCACATTCCTTAAAACTAGCCATATTAACCTAAATTCCCCCAAACTACCAAAATAACCCAATTTTCACCCAAAGTCTCTAAAATTACCAAAATGCCTTAAAAACCCTAAAAAACTAAAAAATCACCAAATCCTAAGAATTCACAAAAATTCATTCCAAACCACTCCAAATTAGTCAAATTGCCCAAATTCACCACAAATCTCCCAAAACTAAGCAAAATTCAAAAAATTCCTAAAATGCCCCTAAGTCCTAAAAAATTTTTATTTCTTCACCAAAATCATTTCAAACCTCTCTAAATTATCAAAATGGTCTAAAATACTCTACATAACTTAAAATTAGTAATGTTTCTTTAAATTTTCTAACAAAACCAAAATAACCCAATTTTTACCAAAATTCTCCAAAATTACCAAAATGCACTTTAAACCCTTAAAATCCAAAAAAAACTCCAAATTTCTATGATTTCACCAAAAATAATTCTAAATCATTTCAAATTATTCAAATTGCCCAAATTCACCACAAATATCCCAACGTTAGCCAAAATACCATTAATTCGTAAAATGCCCATATAGCCCAAAAATTCCTTTTTCATTACCAAAATCATTTTAAACTTATCCAAATTACCCAATTGATCTAAAATACTTCATTTCCTTAAATCTAGTAAGTTTACATTAAATTCACCAAAACTACCAAAATAACCAAAATTTCTCTAAATATACCAAAATGCCCTTAAAACATTAAAAATTCCAAAAATCTCCAAATTCCTAAAATTTCACATAAAGACATTCTAAATAAGTCCAAATTGTTCAAATCACCCAAATTCACCCCAAATCTCCCAAAATTAGCAAAAATCCTAAAGATTCCAAAAATTGCCTTAAATTCTCCCAAACAACTAAGATAACCCTAATTTCCCCAAAATTTCACAAAATTACCAAAATACACGTAAAACCCTTAAAAACCCGAAAATCTCTAAATTCTTAAAATTTTAAAAAAAAATCATTATAAACCACTTATAATTATTCAATTTGCCTAAATTCACCACAAATCTCCGAAAATTTGCCAAAACCCCAAAAAATCCCAAAATGCCTCTATGGCCTAAAAAATTCTCATTTCTTCACCAAAATCATTTTAAACCTCTCCAAATTACACAATTGATCTATAATACTGAACATTATATAAAACTAGTCAAATTGCCCTTTATTCTCCAAAACTAACAGTATAACCTAATTTTCATGAAATTCTCCAAAATTACTAAAATGCCCTTAAAACCCTAAAAATCCAAAAGAAATCTCTAAATTTCTATTTATTTACGAAAAATAATTCTAAAACACTTCAAGTGATTCAAATTGCCTAAATTCTCCCTAAATCTCCCAGAATTAGCAGAAATCCCAAAAATTTCCAAAATGCCCATATGGGCACATTTCTTCACCAAAATCATTTTAAACCTCTTCAAATTAACCAACTGATCTAAAATACTCCACACTCCTTAAAACTATGAATATTACCCTAAATTATCCTGAACTACCAAAATAAAGCAATTTTCAACCAAAATCACTAAAATTACCAAAATGTCCTTTAAACCCAAAAACTCCCAAAGATTTCCAAATTCTTATGATTACACAAAAAATCATTCTAAACCACTCCGAATCTTTTGAATTGCCCAAATTCAACCCAAATCTCACAAAATTTGGCAAAATCCAAAAAATTCCTAAAATGTCCATAAGACTAAAAAATCCCCTTTTCTTCACCAAAATCATTTTAAATCTCTCCTATTTACACAATTAATTTAGAAAACTACACATTCCTTAAATCTAACCAAATTTCCCTAAATTCTAAAAAACTACCTAAATAACCCAATTTTTACCAAAATTCTCCAAATTAAAAAAAAAGCCCTAAGACCCCCTTAAAACAAAAAATCTTCAAACTCCTAAGATTTCTCAAAAAATCATTCTAAACAACTTCAAATTATTCAATTAGCTAAAATTCTCTCTAAATCTCCTAAATAAATCCAAAATCCCAAAAATTCCCAAAAGGCCCCTATGACACTAAAATTCTCAATTGTTCACCAGAATCATTTTAAACCTCTTCAAATAACCCAACTGATCTAAAAAACTCCACATTCCTTAAAATTAGATAAAATAAACTAAATTCTCCCAAACTACAAAAAGACCCAAATTCTCCAAAATTATAAAAATGAACTTAAAACCTTAAAAATCACAAAAATCTTCAAATTCTTATGATTTCACAAAAAATCATTCTAAACCACTCCAAATTATTTAAATTGCCAAAATTCACCCTAAACTCAAAATTTGCTAAAATCTCAAAAATTCCAAAAATTCCCTTATGGCCCAAAAAACTCCCATTTCTTCGCAAAGATCTTTTTAAATCTTTCCAAATTACTCAATTGATCTAAAATTCTCCACATTCCTTAAAACTAGCCGAGTTGCCCTAAATTCTCCCAAACTATCAAAATGACCTAATTTTCACAGAAATTCTCTAAAATTACTAAAATGCCCTTAAAATACTAAAAATCCTAAAAATGTATAAATTTCTAAGATTTCACATAAATATTCTAAAAGATTTTCCAAATTATTCAACTTGCACAAATTTAACCCAAATATTCCAAAATTAGCTTAAATCCCAAAAATTCCCAAAATGCCCCTAATGGCCAAAAAATACACATTTCTTCACCGAAATCATTTTAAATCTCTCGAAATTACACAATTGATCTATAAATACTCCACATTCTTTAAGTCTAGCCAAATTGCCCGAAATTTTCTTAAACTACCCAAATAACCCAATTTTTACCAAAATTCTCCAAAATTACCAAATTCCTAAGATTTTAACAAAAATCTTTGTAAACCACTTTAAATTATTCATATTGCACAAATTCAACCAAAATTTTCCAAAATTAGCCAACATCGAAAAAATTCCCAAAATGCCCCTATGGCCAAAAAATTCTCAATTCTTCACCAAAATCATTTTAAACCTCTCTAGGTTACTTAATTGATCTAAAATTCTTCACACTCCTTAAAACTAGCCAAATTGTCCTATACTCTCAAAAACTACCAAAATAAACCAATTTCAGTCAATTCTCCAAAATTACCAAAATGCCCTTAAAACTCTTAAAACCTAAAAATCTCAAAATTCCTAAGATTTCTAAACCACTCCATACAAATTAAATTGCCTAAGTTCACCCCAAATCTCCCAAAATTAGCCAAAATCCAAAAAATTCCAAAAATGCCTCTATGGCATAAAAATTACCTTTTCTTCACCAAAATCATTTTAAATCTCTCCAAATTTCGTGTTTGATCTAAAATACTCCACATTCATTAAAACTAGCCAAATTATCCAAAAATATCTAAAAAAACAAAATAACCCAATTTTCATGAAATTGTCAAAAATTACAAAAATGCCCTTAAAACCATAAAAATTCCAAAAATCTATAAATTCTCTAAGATTTTAGGAAATATCATTCTAAAATACTTCAAATTATTCAAATTACCCAAATTCACCCTAAATGTGTCAAAATTAGCCAAAATCTAAAATTCCCAAAATACCCCTTTGGCCCAAAAATTCTCATTTCATCACCAAATCATTTTATGGTTATCTAAATTATATAAAATAGTCTAAATTCCTTAAAACTTGCCAAATTGTGTTAAATTGTCAAAAATTACCAAAATAACCTAAAATTCACAAAAAATCTCCAAAATTACTAAAATGCCTTTAAAACCCTTAAAAACCCAAAAATCTCCAAATCCCCAAAATTACCAAAAATCATTCTAAGCAATTCCAAAATATTCAAATTGCCTGAATTCACCTGAAATCTCCAAAAATTTGCAGAAATCCTAAAAATTCCTAAAATGACTTTATGGGCTCATTTCTTCACCAAAAATCATTCTAATTCTCTTCAAATTACACAACTGATATAAAATACTCAACATTCCTTAAAACTAGCCATATTGCCCTAAATTCTCCTAAATAGCAAAATAACTCAATTTTCATCCAAACTCTCTGAAATTACCAAAATGCCTTAGAAACCCTAAAAATCCCAAAAAACTCATTCTAAATCACCTTAAATCTCCCAAAATTACTCGTATTGTTCAAATTCACCTTAAATCTCCTAAAATTAGACAAAATCCAAAAAAATCCAAATTGCCGTAAAGTCCAAAAAAATTTCTACTGCTTTACCAAAATCATTTTAAATCTCTCCAAATTACTTGATTGTTCTAAAATACTCCACATTCCTTAAATCTAGCTAAATTGCCCTAAATTCTACAAAATTATTCAAATAAGCCAATTTTTACTAAAATTCTCCTAAAATTACCAAAATGCAATTTAAAACCCTTAAAACCCAAAAATCTCCAGATTCTTAAGATTTCACCAAAAATAATTCTAAACCAGTTCAAATTTTTCGCATTGCCCATATTCACCCCAAATCTCCCAAAATTAGCCAAAATCTAAAAAATTCCCAACTTAATGCTATGGCCAAAAAATTCTCGATTCTTCACCAAAATCCTTTTAAACCTCTCCAAGTTACCCAATCGATCTAAAATACTCCAAATTCCTTAAAACTAACCAAATAGCCCTGTAGTCTCCAAAACTAATAGAATAACCTAATTTTCACACAAATTTTCCAAATATATCAAAATGCCTATAAAACCCTAAAAACCCCAAAAAACACCAAATACCTATGATGTCACCAAAAATCATTCTAAACCACTCAATATAATTAAAATTGTCAAAATTCACCACAAATCTCCCAAAATTAACAAAAATCCAAAAATTCCCAAAATGGCCCAAAAATTATCATTTCCTAACCAAAATCATTTTAAACCTCTCCAAATTACCAAAGTGATCTAAAATACTCCACATGCCTTAAAACTAGACAAACTGCCCTAAATTCTCTAAAAAACTATAATAACCCAATTTTCATGAAATTCACCAAAATTACAAAATGCCATTAAAACCCTAAAATTTCCAAAAATATCCATATTTCTAAGATTTCACCAAAAATCAATCTAAAACACTTCAAATTATTCATATTGCCCAAATTCACCCGATATATCACAAAATTAGCAAAAATACAAAAATTCCCAAAATGCCTATGTGCCCCAAAAATTCTCATTTCATCACCAAAATTATTTTAAACTTCTCCAAATTTCTGAATTGATATAAAACACTCCACATTTCTTAAAAACTAGCCAAATTGCATTAAATTCTTCAAAACTACCACAATAACTCAAATTTAACCAAAATGCTCTTAAAACCCCAAAAATCCTAAAAATCTCCAAATTCCTAAGATTACACCAAAAGTCATTCAAAATAACTCAAAAATTTTCAAATTGCCCATATTCATCACAAATCTCCCAAACTTAGCAAAAATCCTTACAATTCCTAAAATGCTACTGTGGTCTCATTTCTTTGCCAAAATAATTTTAAACCTCTTCAAATTATCCTGTTGACCTCATTTTTGATGAGGTCTTCTCTTCTTCTTTTTAGTACTTAGGATCTAGCCTTAGGCTTTTCCTTTGACTATCTTAGAGGACTAGAATTGGGACCCACCACTTAGAAATTCAAACCACTTCTTAACTCCCTGCAAACTCCACAAACTTGATTGTTGGCCCCTAATCACCTAGAGGGTTGAAATCAAATGTGGAAGTTTAAAGGATGAGTTCCTATAGGACTCTTTGGCCTTAGGACTCGCCACAGGTGGCCCGGTCGCAGTGAGGGCTGACTTACACACACACTACACTTATACACTACACTTTCACACACCTCCTAAAACCACACCTATACCCAACTTGACTCCTTGACTCATGTAGGTAATTCATATGGATGGACCTTAACCCCCAAGCTCCTGGCTAAGAGGGTTAGGAACAACATAGTGAATGCCTCAAATGAGTCCTCTCATGGCTCATATAGACTTAACATGGCTTCATGGCTCAACCAAAATGATTTCATTCCACTTACATTTACCCAATCTTCAGTTTTCTAAATTTTCAATTTTTGACCCCCAGGACCCTACACCCGCCTAGCCTACCCAAAACCCTTGAAATTACCCAAAATTTTCAAAATTCTACAAAATCACCTAAATTCTTCAAAATTAAGCTCAGACATTGTCCCACAACTCAAATTGACCATTTTTACCCAAAATTCCAAAAAATACCCCCAATACCCTCCAAATACCCAGAATGCCCCTCTTAGCCAAAAAATCCAAAAATTCAGAAAATTCCCAGAAAATTCCAGAAAATCCCAAATATTCCCAATTTCATTTTTTTCAACTACACCATGGGCCAATTTTGTCAATTTACCCCACTTTTGTCAAAATCCCCAATTTGACCCATTTTAACCCAAAATGAACCCAATGTCAAACCAAACCTACCCAATTGACCCAAATTCTGGTCCAATTCAATTCTAAACTTCAATTCACCATCCTAAACACCAATCTAGACCAAATCCAAGTCCAATTTGATTGGCATTTGAATCCATTTTCACTTTTAATCTTAAAGCCCAATTTGGACCCATGACCCAAACTTAGCCCAAACTAACCCAATTCAATTCCAATTAACCCCAAACCTTTTCTAAACCTTCCTTAATATCCCCACAAACAAAACACTAACATGATTTGCCCAAATTTTGAACCCAAACCCCACTCAAGTTCAACCCAAAACTAAAAGGCCCAATTTTGACCTAAACCAAAACCTAACCCAAATAAGCCCAAACCCCAAAATCAAAACCCAACCAAAGCCAAAACCTCTTTGAAACATTCCCATAAACATTTTCCAACATTAATTTTACATTAATTTCAACCCTAGCCCAACATTGGCCCAAGTTAGCCCAATTTGACCTACCTTGGCCCATTTACAAAATCAACCCAAATTCAACCCAATTCAAACCCAAATCACTCCAAACTTGTTTCAAATCAATCATGACACATCCCTAAACCAAACCCAACAATTATTTGGCCCAAGCCTATACCAAACTTTCATCCTAAAGTCCATTTTAAAATCCAAAAGCCCACTTCCCTAAACCATTTTAAAAGTCCATCTTCACTAAATTTTAAAGGCCCAAAATTCATACAAAGCCCATATGACACTCTTCTTCATCATGACTTCAATTAAAACCATCCCTAAAGTTCCAATCAAATATAAATTTATTCTAAATCAAGCTTCATGTTAACCTCTCATACATTTATCAAAAATGTCAAAATCCATTTTCATACAAGTAAGCCAAGCTATGTGCAAGCCATAGGCAAGCCATGAAGCCATGCAAGAGCCCCATAGGAGCCATGAGAGCCATGGAATCCACTTTCCACCTCACCAAACCATTAATGGCAAGAGAGGGGATCTCTTTCATAAACCTTTGTACGACTTATTTTTAGGTTGTGTGTTGTATTTTGAAAAGGGGGTCGCCTAACAGAAATTGTCGGCGAATTTTAAATTTTAAATTTAATTTAAATATATATAATTTGGAAAGTAGCATTTAATTTTGAAAATAATTTTAAATTTGAAAGTTTTAAGATATGAAATCAAACTGATCTCACATCCCGAATAGTTTACATAAACGAGCACCGCACCACAACCGTGTATGTATCCCTAAGGATAGTACACAATCGCTCGATGGTGGGGCTCGATTAAATAAACTAAAAGATTTGTGACATCCGTTTGGTCTGCGAACCTATTTTATAAGCCGACAAATTCCCATGCTTAATATGAAAGCATTAAACAGGGTTTATATTACCTGGGTTCTTAAAATTCCCTATAAGGGCAAGCCCCTATAGTTAATTACATCTTAAGTGACGGGAATCACCTAAGAAAACTCTCGATAATAATCAGTAATTCTCGCTCTCAAGAATTTCAAAGTTTAAGTTTTCAAAGGATTGAATTTTGGAATTTCAATAGGGAATGGATCAAATTTGGAACATTTTCTTTTGGGAATTCAAAGGAAGAAAAGTAGGAGAAATTACAGAGTCGAAGCAAACTTCAGTAATTTCCCGACTATCCTATTGTTTGGCTTGGATTTAGGAAAGTCCTAATGTTTGTTTAATGTTTTGATCTTGCCAATGTCGGCATATTTTCAAGTTGTGTTGTATTTTGAAAAGGGGTCGCCTACAAAAATTGTGCGGCAAATTTTTAATTTAATTTAAATAAATAATTTGAAAAGTAGTATTTGATTTTTTTTTTTTAAAAAAATAATTTTAAGTTTGAAAATTTTAAGATATGAAGTCAAACTGATTTCACATCCCAAACAGTTCACATAAACTAGCACCGCACCGCAAACCGTGTATCTATCCCGAAGAATAGACACACTGCTTGATAATGGGGCTCGGTTAGATAAACTAGAAAGGTTTGTGACATCCGTTTGGTCCGCGAACCAATTTTATAAGCCGACAAATTCTCCTGCTTAATATGAAAGCATTAAACAGGGTTTATATTACCTGGGTTCTTTAAAATTCCCTATAAGGGCAAGCCCCTATAGTTAATTACATTTTAAGTGACGGGAATCACCTAAGAAAACTCTCGATAATAATCAATAATTCTGCTCTCAAGAATTTCAAAGTTTAAGTTTTCAAAGGATTGAATTTTGGAATTTCAAAAGGGATTAGCTCAAATTTGGAACATTTATTTTCAGGAGTCTAAAAGGAAGAGAAGTAGGAGAAGCTGAGGATCCAAGAAGAATCTTGGCAACTTCCCAAACTATCCTATTGTTTGGCTCGGATTTAAGAAAATCCTAATGTTTGTTTAATGTTTTGATCTTGCCAATTTTAATTAATTAGGACTTATATTTATATGATAGAATCACATAAATAGCCTCGAAGATGTGAGGGTTTATGTCGTATCGGACGACTACCTCGGAAATCCTAAGACCGGTTAGGGCTTAATTTGCAATGCAAATGCCTAACAAAAGGTTGAGGATTTATGTTGCACTAAGCAAACTACCTCGAAATCCTACGGCTTAGTTATTTAATTCTAAGAAGGTTTTGCTGAAGTAGACTCAGGTTTTGCTGATGACGATGGCCGTGCTGCCCACTATGCTCCGAGCTCCTTGTTGTTGCAGAGGTTTAGTTTTAGAAGTCATAAATCAGGAGATGAGAGATGTGTTTTGGTTTAGAGAAAATCTTAATTTCCAAGTGATTTTATATTTTAACAAATCTTAAAGTTGATTATAACAACACCGGTTAAGATCCCACGGTTCCATCCTTCCGGCATCGTTATTTTTATCGGATTCACTTAGTCCAGATGAATTTGCTAAACTCAACTAAATGAGTTCCACACTTTCATTTAGACCGTGGGAAATCCCGTTAGCAACGGGTAGGTTACATCATCCGAGGTATTCCCGATCATCCAACAGGACTTTTTAATTTAGTTGTAATTGTAGTTTTGTGTTACGTTTGTGATTAAATTTTGAGTTGTTTTATATTTTGAAATGTTGTGGCGGTGAATTTTATCTTGCAATGACTTTTTACTTAGTTTTGGTTTCAGTTTTAGAGACTATCCTAAAGGTGTGGGTTTTCATGCAACAATTTGTTTATCATGCAAGAAAAGTAAGTACGATGCGATTGAATAAATTACAATAAAGTAAATTTCAATAAAATAAAAGCGTACCTGGAGGGTCTTCCCGTCATCCCAAGCTGCACTTAAAACACAATTAGAATATTTAAGCAAGTTCCTAGGTAAAACTAAGGGAAGGGTTATGGTTTTCTACCAAATTCCTAATCCTATAGCTAGTCATTTCATATGACGTCTAGGTCCTTGTGTTTTGGTTCGAGGACGATTTTCTTCATCAAAGAATAATTAAGTTCAATTATTCTTGTAAATATCCTATCATATTGAGAAAGTGTTTTAAGAAGAATCTCAAACATCTTTTCAATACTGCTAGGATTGTTTTAAGTCCAAATGAATTTAATTATACAAATGAATTAATCGTCCAGGGATTCAAGTTTTGTTATCTTGCTCAGTGAACTAGGACATTTGAATATCCTATAAGTGGAGTAACATTTCATTTAACGTTCTGTTTAGGAGTTATGATAATAAAAGTTTTTGAGGGCAAATTGGTGTTCCAATGATTTGTGATTTAGTTTAACTTCGGTTAAAGGGTTTAAATTTGGAATAGTGTTCAAGTTGCTTTATATTTAATTTCTTTATGTCTTAGGTGATGTTATTTAATTCAATTTAATTTAACTTTAATTTAATTTAATTTAGTTTAATTTCAATTTTGATTCAATTTAACTTGATTTTAATTTTAACTTGATTCTATTATTTAATTTAATTTAATTCAATTTAATTTGATTTGATATGAATTAATTTAATTTAATTTAACTTGATTTAATTTAATTTAATTTAATTTCCTTTAATTTAATTTAATTTGATTTAATTTTAATTTAATTTAATTTAATTTAATTTAATTTAATATGATTTAATTTAATTTAATTTAATTATTTATATATATATTTTTTAATTAATTTAATTTTTATTCAATTAATTTGATTTAATTTTAATTAAATTTAATTCAATTTAATCTAATTTGTTCAATTTAATTTAATTTAATTTAATTTAATTTAATTTATTTAATTTAATTTAAATTAATTTAATTTGTTTGATTTAATTTAATTTAATCTTTAATTAAATTTTAATTTAATTTTAATGATTAAGTCCTTTAACATTTTAAAACTTAAATTTGAATTATCTTTTTAATTAGGAATTAAATATTATTGAGATGATTAATTTAGGGATTTTTAAATTAAAGAATAAATTTCTTCCTAATAATATCCCTATTTTAATAATTCCAACTTTATTATTCTTCCAAATTTAATTAATTATTTGATTAAAGTTTATTTTAATTATTTTCAAATTGTTTAATAGGTTTCTACCCTTTAATTATTTAAGTTTCAATCATCCAAATCAGATTAAGATCAAATATTTTACTCTTTAATTTTATTAAACCTAAAGTTTTAATTAAGGGTTAAAATTTTAATTACCATTTTGCCCTTCAAGCTTAATAATTTCATAACTCACTAAATTGAGCTTAAATGAACTTAAAATTTTTATGTGACTTCACTCATATGCCAATAAAGACATGAGAGGAGAAAATGTGATTTTTTTGTATTTAATTTATTTATGTAATTATTTTTGGTGGAAACTAGGAATTTCCAAGGAAAATTTAATAATATGACCAAGGGAAAGTTTCTATCATTAAGAAAATTATGGGACATTCCTAATGACCAGAGGACCACTTGGACCAATTTTGGTGATTTTTTGAATTATATTATTTTTATTATAATTATTTTAAGTTTTGGAGCATTAATTAATTTAAAAATAAAATAAAGGTTGAAAAATGAAATTTATATTTTTCAAAAATCTCTCTGATATCAAGGAAATCAGAGAATCAATTTTTACAATTTTCTGATTTTTCTTTGATTTATTAGAATTATTTTAGTGAAAATGCTAGAAAATACATTTTTTAATTTTAAAATTACCCTAGGGCTTTAAAATTTAATATCTCATTAAATAGACCTAAGAAAAATATGGGGTTTGTTCCTAAGTGATTAAAATTCAAAATGTGACATTTTGGTGAATTTTATTATTTTTGTGATTTTTATTATTTTTTAATTATTAAAATATTAAAATAATATCAAAAAATCAACTTTTTTAGAAAATTGAAATTTTAATTTTCTTAAATTCCCTTGATATCAGAGAGGCTCCAAAACTAATTTGGTGAATTTTTGAAAGGTATTTTGAAAGTTATGAATTTTTAAAGTTTAAAATGGCTAAATGGCTTAATCAACCCATTTAGTAGGGCTAACCAAGTCCAATTGACTTCAAATTTTTATGGTGGGTTCCTCTAATCCTAAAGGTCAGTGGAGAATTGATTTCAAGTCAATTTGATGTATAATTAGCTCTAATTAATTAGAGACCTATTTTGGGTGTTTAAGCCAATTAGGGTTATTTTAAATAAATTAATCCAAAACCTATTTTTCGTAGGGTCCTCTGGTCATAAGAGACATCACCAAATTTTGTTAGAATTTATTTCATAACATACTAATTATTGGAATTAAAATACTTAAAACAGCAACATGAATTTGAAAAATCAATAACTTCTCATTGGGATGGCCTCTGACTTTTGAAAATTCAGGGAATGTTTCCAAATTCAGAGGCTTCAAAAGCCCTATGGTCTCATGCCATGGTGAATTTCCTATATGCATGGAGAATAAAAACAATGCAGAAGGGAAATAAATCATTAAAAATAAAATACTTGATGAAATTAAATAATTTCTTTTCCACATTATTCTCCTGCGATTCATTTGAGCAAGAGGGTATTTTTATTTTATTTTTCTGATTTTCCTACACAAAGTTATGGATTTTTGAAGTTTAGGGGAATTAAAAAATTCAAAAATACCCTAATTTTCTATTTACCCACGCGGCGCCGCGTCAACCTCGGCAACTCCGAAAGGCCACGCGGCGCGTTCGGTTCGACGCGGCCATCGACTCGGCGCTGCGAGGCCCCGCCGTGTCGTTCCATCTCCCGATCCGACGCGATCCCGGCCGTCCGTCCGCGCGTGTATTAAATGAACGGCATCCGTTCATCGTCCCCAAGCGTCCTCACCCGAGAGCCATCCACACTAAATCCCTAATATCTCACTCAATACTCAATGGATTTTCGTGTTCTTATGCTCTATGGATTCATCTTGAAGAGACGAATACATCTATACAGTGATCATGTATTGAAATTAAAGCATTTGAAATAGAGAATCTTCAGAAGCTCGGGATGAAGAATTAGCTCATACCTTTGCTCAGAGAAGTGTGGCTTCAATCTGAGGGTTGTGTCACCTTCGATTGGATCCCAGCAAGCTCTAGATGAAGTCTCCTGGTCTGATGAATCACCTAGGTATGATTTCGACCACAGCCGATCACAAAGCTTGGAGGCTGGAGCAACTAGGTGGCCTGGAGAGGGGGCTTTTGCTGGTGGACTCCTTCCCTTGGTCTGGTGAAGGTGTAGGACCAATCAATTTGAGGATTGATCCACTGTGGAGAAGTGTCCTGGTTTTGGGTGGAATTTTGGCTGAGAAATTGGGCTCTGTTGGTGGGGATTAGGGAAAATTTTCATTGGGGATCAACTGCTCTAAGTATGGAGAGTGTTCTGGAATAATTTAGGCAGGGTTTCAGTAAGGTCTGGTTCAGCACCTCTCATGGCCAAGAGGTGGTGGTGTTTAAATAGGAGAGGGCGGAGGGCCTCCCAGGGAGAGTTAGGGCTTGGGATCAGCTGCTCTTGGCAAGAGAAGAAGAGCTATGCTGTCCATTTGGGTTGATACAAGTCAGCAAGGGAGAATTGAAATTTTTGGCTCCTCCCAAGGTCTCGACCATGGTGTTTTTCGGCGATCCAGGCGGCTGGCCGACAGGCAATGGTCACCCTCAAGTTCAGGTGGGTCAGGGCTGGGGTTTTGTGTTGGCAATTGGCCAATGCCATGTGTAAAGAGCTTGGATTGAAATGGAATGGGGGAGGAGCTCATTTGGGTCCAAATGGGTTAACCCACCTTTTGGGCTTGGTTCACCTCCCCATGGCTGATTTGGGCTGAGGGAGGATCAGATGGATCAGCTAGGAAAGGGTGGAGAAGTCACCATCCATGAATATTTTGATTAATCATGGATTAAGGTGAAGCATTAAAAGGGTTAAAACCTTTTTAAGGGGGCTTAAAAGAGGCTCCTCCTTTTGCCATTAATGGCTTGATCACATGTCAAACCTTCCATGGCTTCATGTGGCTTGTCCATGGCTTGCATGCCTTGTCTTTGGCTTGGGGAAAAGTTTGGTCAATTTCATGAAAATGGATTTTAGAAATTTTTGGTAATTTGATGGGAATTTATATGAAGCTTGATTTGGAATGGTTTAATGATGATTTTGAAACTTAGGGGTGATATCAATTAAAGGTATGATGAAAAGAAATTGCCATGCGGGCTTTAGGGCCAATTTTGGGCTTTTGTATTTGGTGGAAATGGGCTTTTAAAATGGTTTAGGGAAGTGGGCTTTCGGATTTTAAAATGTATTTTAGGATGAAATTTTGGCAAAGGCTTGGGCCAAATAATTGTTGGGTTTAGCTCATAGATGTGTCATGAGTGACTTGGAGCAAATTGGGAGTGATTTGGGTTTGAATTGGGTTGAATTTGGTCTTCTTTGGTGAATGGGCCAATATAGGTCAAATTGGGTTAACTTGGGCCAATGTTGGGCTAGGGTTGAAATTGATGTAAAATTAATGTTGGGAAATGTTTATGGGAGTGTTTCAAAGAGGTTTTGACTTTGGTTGGGCTTTGATTTTGGGGTTTGGACTCATTTGGGTTAGGTTTGGGTTTAGGTCAAAATTGGGCCTTTTAGCTTTGGGTTGAATTTGAGTGAGGTTTGGGTCTAAATGTTGGGCAAATCATGTTCATGTTTTTTTGTGGGAATGTTAAGGAAGATTTGGAAAATATTTGGGGTTAATTGGAGTTGAATTGGCTGAGTTTGGGTTAGGTTTGGGTCATGGGTCCAAATTGGGCTTTAAGGCCAAAAGTGAAATTGGATCCAAATTTCAATCAAATTGGACTTGGATTTGGTCTAGATTGGTGTTGGGCATGTTGAATGGAAGTTTAGAATTGAATTGGGCCAGAATTTGGGTCAATTGGGTAGGTTTGGTTTGACATTGGGTTCACTTAGGGTTAAAATGGGTCAAATTGGTGGTTTTGACAAAAGTAGGGTAAATTGACAAAATTGGCCCATGGTGTAGTTGAACAAAATTAAATTGGGAATATTTAGGATTTTCTGGAATTTTCTGGGAATTTTCTGAATTTTTGGATTTTTGGGTCAAGGGGGGTATTTTGGGTATTTGGAGGGTATTGGGAGGTATTTTTGGAATTCTTGGTATTTCTGGGTTTGGATGATCAATTTGAGTGATGTGGAAATATTTGGGATTGGTTTTGAGGAATTTTGGGCAATTTAGGTGATTTTGCAAATTTTGGGTAGTTTCAAGGGTTTTGGGTAGGCTAGGCGGGTGTATGGTCCCGGGGTCAAAAATTGAAAATTTGGAAAATTGAAGGTTAGGTGAATGTAAGTGGAATAAAATCATTTTTGTTGAGCCATGAAGCCATATCAAGCCCACATGAGCCATGAAGGGACTCATTTGAGGCATCCATTATGTTGTTTCTAACCCTCTTAGCGAGGGCTTAGGGGTTAAGGACCATCCATGTGAATCACCTACATGAGTCAGGAGGTCAAGCTGAGTATAGGTGTGTGAAAGTGTAGTGTATAAATGTAGTGTGTGTGTAAGTCAGCCTTCACCAGACCAGGCCACCCAGGGCAGTCCTAACGCCAAAGAGTCCTATAGGAACTCATCCTTTAAACTTCCACATTTAATTTCAACCATCTAGGTGATTAGGGGTATACAGTCAAGTTTGTAGAGTTTGCAGGGAGTTAAGAAGTGGTTTGAAATTCTAGGTGGTGGGTCCCAATTCTAGTCCTCTAAGACAGTCAAAGGAAAAGCCTAAAGCTAGATCCTAAGTACTAAAAAGAAGAAGAGAAGACCTCATAAAAAATGAGGTCAACAAATGGACCCCCAATAGGAGTGGTGAGCTAACCAAGCACACCGCGCGTATTGGCGTTGACCGAAGAGATCAACAAAACCAGCACAGATGTCCAAGTGACAAACTTAGGACAAAGTAGAAGAGTTTCCGCTGGGGAGTGTCAAGTATATCTCTGAGACTGGAGATTCCTGAACTCTCGCTGGGGAAAGGAGGTGAATCCCAAATCACATGACCTGGGGGAATTTCAATTTAGATTTTATTTTGTTTCAATTTAAGTTTTGATGTGTGAGCTTAGATTTTAGTTTGAGTTTCAATTTAGATTGATGTTTTGTCAAAATTAATTTGAAGGGATTTGAAGTTGAAATGAAAATTGGAGTTTTGTGGTTTTAGATGTAACATCTTCAACCTCAAAAGAAAATTGAATTGATTGGATTGAATCATTACAATGAGGAGAGATCTCAGAGCAATGCGGTATTGGATGTAAAATCCTTAACCTCAAGAGTTTGATTTTGATGTACTTCATCGCAATAGGGAAAGAATCCTAAAGCGATGCGATCTCGGATGTAAAATCCTCGACCCCAAGAATTTGGTTTTGATGTATTTCATTGCAATAGGGAAAGAATCCTAAAGCAATGCAGTTTCGGATGTAAAATCCTCAACCCCAAAATTTTAATTTTGATGTATTTCATTGCGATAGGGAAAGGATCCTACGACGATGCGGTCTCGGATGTAAAATCCTCGACCTCGAAAGTTTAATTTTGATGTATTTCATTGCGATAGGGAAAGGATCCTAAAGCAATGCAGTCTCGGATGTAAAATCCTCAACCCCAAAAGTTTAATTTTGATGTATTTCATTGCGATAGGGAAAGGATCCTAAAGAAATGCAGTCTCGGATGTAAAATCCTCAACCCCAAAAGTTTAATTTTGATGTATTTCATTGCGATAGGGAAAGGATCCTAAAGCAATGCAGTCTCGGATGTAAAATCCTCAACCCCAAAAGTTTAATTTTGATGTATTTCATTGCGATAGGGAAAGGATCCTAAGGCAATGCAGTCTCGGATGTAAAATCCTCAGTCTCGGATGTAAAATCCTCAACCCCAAAAGTTTGATTTGGATGTATTTCACTGCGATAGGGAAAAGATCCTAAAGCAATGCAGTCTCGGATGTAAAATCCTCAACCCCAAAAGTTTGATTTTGATGTATTTCATTGCTATAGGGAAAGAATCCTAAAGCAATGCAGTCTCGGATGTAAAATCCTCAACCCCAAAAGTTTGATTTTGATGTATTTCATTGTGATAGGGAAAGAATCCTAAAGCAATGCAGTCTCAGATGTAAAATCCTCAACCCCAAAAGTTTGATTTTGATGTATTTCATTGCGATGGGGAAAGGATCCTAAAGCAAGTAGTCTCGGATGTAAAATCCTCAACCCCAAAAGTTTAATTTTGATGTATTTCATTGCGATAGGGAAAGAATCCTAAGGCAATGCAGTCTCGGATGTAAAATCCTCAACCCCAAAAGTTTAATTTCGATGTATTTCATTGTGATAGGGAAAGAATCCTAAAGCAATGGAGTCTCGGATGTAAAATCCTCAACCCCAAAAGTTTGATTTTGATGTATTTCATTGCGATAGGGAAAGAATCCTAAAGCAATGCAGTCTCGGATGTAAAATCCTCAACCCCAAAAGTTTAATTTTGATGTATTTCATTGCGATATGGAAAGGATCCTAAAGCAATGCGATCTCGGATGTAAAATCCTCAACCCCAAAAGTTTAATTTCGATGTATTTCATTGCGATAGGGAAAGAATCCTAAAGCAATGCGATCGCGGATGTAAAATCCTCAACCCCAAAAGTTTAATTTCGATGTATTTCATTGCGATAGGGAAAGAATCCCAAAGCAATGCAGTCTCGGATGTAAAATCCTCAACCCCAAAAGTTTAATTTCGATGTATTTCATTGTGATAGGGAAAGAATCCCAAAGCAATGCAGTCTCGGATGTACAATCCTCAACCCCAAAATTTTGATTTTGATGTATTTCATTGTGATAGGGAAAGGATCCTAAAGCAATGCAGTCTCGGATGTAAAATCCTTAACCCAAAGAATTTGATTTTTGAATAGTCATTGATTTTGCAAAGATTTGTAGTGTTGATTTGAAAAGTGTGGAATTTTGGTGTTTCGAGAATTTCATGAAAGTTGTAAAAGACTTTCATGGAAGGAAATGGATTAGGAGGGAATATGTAGATGTTACATACCCCGTTCAAAAGAGTTGATCAGAAGTCACTGATTTGGATTGGATATAATTCCTCGCCATCAGATTCGATCCGTGTCAATGGAATCAACCGCTTCCATCCCAGACAAGGGAGAGAATAGAACTGATTGAATTTAGGATTTGGAAGATTGAATTTGAATTTGATTGAGGTTTGATTTGAGATCTAGTAGATTGAATTTAAATTTGATTGAGATTTGATTTGAGATCTAGAAGGTTGAATTTAAATTTGATTTAAATTTGATTTGAAATTTATGTTCATTTTGTTTGTCTTTAACGATTCAAATTTTTATTTTATCGTTTATTTAATGTTCATGTGAATTTGGTGTTCGTCATTTTTAGATTTTTACGGAAAGTTTTTTTTTCTTTTTTTTTTCTTTTTTGTTCTTTGTTCGAAGTTCATTTAACTTTAATGGCGTTTCCCAGTCAATTTGCACAAAAGAGGTGAAGGCCAAAAATGTGACATGGTCACTTTCATTCCAATCATGTCGAAGATACATCATACAACTCGATCCGGAATACATCTCATACAATCAATGTAGACTCAAAACGGACTATGTATGATCTTTGTCGATCCATCCAAAGAAGCATCCGTCAAAAATCCATGTCCGAATAGTGGGGTACATGGTCAATAACATCACCTTCCAAGCCATCCTTGGCAAGGATGCCGTATGGATGTACATTGGAGGTGTGATATTTTCCTTGTAGCTCACAGCTCGTAAGGCCGGAGGCTCTCTAGCTCCGGGTCTGGCTGGAAATGGTAAGGTGTCTTCATGTCATCCATCCTCCTGAAAGTAGCCGAGATGCCGCTTCACCTGGTACTCCCGGTATGCAATGTTTAGCGATATCTGCTCCGTTGCCCTTCAATATCATGACGGAACCTATCGGTAATGGTATCTTCACCGGCCCTCGGAACTCACCCGGGCCTCGCTATCCGGAGGTCGGATCCGAACATGATGTTACACTCGTTCGGGAAAGAGGCCGTGCGAAAGGTCTGACAAAGTCGTGGTGATCTATGTGCGGGGGTATGCAGTCACCCTGCTTGTAGACGTCAATAATGCAGCTATTGGGTATGCAATCTGCTGGCAGTACCCTCCATGTTATCAATCTCTTTACCATTATCTTGATGACTAATGGCATTGGTTCCACTTGGCCATGACGGAGTATTCCCGAAGGGTTTCCCTTCCTGTCTTCCGCAAAGTTGTAACAGCATCCACATTGTATTGTAATTCTTCCTTTCCCTGGCATCCATCTCCGGGGTTCTGAGTAGGTGTTTTCCCTTAGGCGGCCCGCTCGGCCCATTCTTTTCAAATCCCGGATGCAATCCACGATTTGTTGTTGTTCATATTCTGAGAATACGTCTGTATGTAGCTCGAGGTCTTCTAGTATATTGATCCTTCTTCCTCTGATTCTCTCGAAGTATTCAAAAGTTTTCTTTTCGACATTCTGCATTCTTTCCAGCTCGTATTCTGGAATAATCTGCAAATGGCGGGGCACAGTGACATATTGTGGGATATACAGCTCAATCCCTTCACGTTCTTCTGCATACCTCGGCTCGTCGGGGATGATGTCCGTCGGGACATCCTCCGGGGTTGCTTCTGCAACAAGGTCATGCATTACTGGTGGTTTTATCTGGTGGCGTGTCGGCATATTTTTAGGTTGTGTGTTTTATTTTGAAAAGGGGGTCGCCTAACAGAAGTTGTCGGCGAATTTTTAATTTAATTTAAATAAATAATTTTGAAAATTAGTATTTGATTTTGAAAATAATTTTAAATTTGAAGATTTTAAGATATGAGATTAAACCGATCTCACATCCCAAATAGTTTATATAAACGAGCACCGCACCACAAACCGTGTATCTATCCCTAAGGATAGACACACTCGCTTGACGGTGGGGCTCGATTAAATAAACTAGAAGATTTGTGACATCCGTTTGGTCCGCGAACCAATTTTATAAGCCGACAAATTCCCCGCTTAATATGAAAGCATTAAACGGGGTTTATATTACTCAGGTTCTTTTAAAATTCCCTATAAGGGCAAGCCCTATAGTTAATTACATCTTAAGTGATGGGAATCACCTAAGAAAACTCTCGATAATAATCAATAATTCGCTCTCAAGGATTTCAAAGTTTAAGTTTTCAAGGGATTGAATTTTGGAATTTCCATAGGGAATGGATCAAATTTGGAACATTTTGTTTTGGGAATCCAAAGGAAGAAAAGTAGGAGAAATCACAGATTCGAAGCGAACTTCGGTAATTTCCCGACTATCCTATTGTTTGGCTTGAGTTTAGAAAAGTCCTAATATTTATTTAATGTTTTGATCTTGCCAATTTTAGTTAATTAGGACTTATATTTATATGATAGAATCATACAAATAGCCTTGAAGATGTGAGGGTTTATGTCGTACCCAAACGACCACCTCGGTATCCTAAGTCCGGTTAGGGCTTAATTTGCAATGCAAGTGCCTAATGAAGAGTTGAGGATTTATGTTGCACTAGGCAAACTACCTCGAAGTCCTATGGCTTTGTTATTTAATTCTAGGAAAGTTTTCGTTGAAGTAGACTCGAGTTTTGCTGATGACGATGGCCGTGCTCGCCCACCATGCTCCGAGCTCCTTGTTGTTGCAGAGGTTCAATTTTAGAAGTCATAAATCGGGGGATGAGAAAAGTGTTTTGGTTTAGAGAAAATCTTAATTTCCAAGTGTTTTCAATACTTTAATTAAAACAAATCTTAAAGTTGATTATAACGACACCGGTTAAGATCCCATGAGTTCCATCCTTCCGGCATCATTATTTTTATCGGATTCACTTAGTCCAGATGAATTTGCTAAACTCAACTGAATGAGTTCCACACTTTCATTTAGACCGTGGGAAATCCCGATAGCAACACGTAGGTTACATCATCCGAGGCATTCCCGATCATCCAACAAGACGTTTTAATTTAGTTGTAATTGTAGTTTTGTGTTCTGTTTGTGATTAAATTTTGAGTTGTTTTATATTTTGAAATGTTGTGGCGGTGAATTTTATCTTGCAATGACTTTTAACTTAGTTTTGGTTTCAGTTTTAGGGACTATCCTAAAGGTGTGGGTTTTCATGCAATAGTTGTTTATCATGCAAGAAAAGTAAGTGCAATGCGATTAAATAAATTGTAATAATGTAAATTGCAAGAAAGTAAATTTCAATAAAATAAAAGCGTACCTGGAGGGTCTTCCCGTCATCCCAAGCTGCACTTAAAACACAATTAGAATATTTAAGCAAGTTCCTAGGTAAAGCTAAGGGAAGGGTTATGGTTCTCTACCAAGTTCCTAATCCTATAGCTAGTCATTTCCTATGATGTCTAGGTCTTTGTGTTTTGGTTTGAGGACAATTTTCTTCATCAAAGAACAATTGAGTTCAATTGTTCTTATAAATATCCTATCATATTGAGGAAGTGCTTAAGAAGAATCTTAAACATCTTTTCAATATTTCTAGGATTGTTTTAAGTCCAAAAGAATTCAATTACACAAATGAATTAATCGTCCGAGGTTTAGTTAAGTTTTGTTATTGTCTTACTCAGTGAACTAGGATGTTTGAATGTCTTATAAGTGAAGTAACATTTCATTTAATATTCTGTTTAGGAGTTATAATAACTAAAGCTTTCGAGGGTAAATTGGTATTCAAATGGTTTGTGATTTAGTTTAATTTCCATTTATGGGTTTAAATTTGGAATAGTGTTCAAGTTACTTTAGATTTATTTTGAATTCTTTATGTCTTTGGTGATTTTATATTTACTTCAACTTAATTTAATTTAATTTAATTTAATTGAGTTTTAATTTAATTTAATTTAATTTAATTCAATTTAGTTTGATTTGATGTTACATTAAATAAATTTGATTTGATTTAATTTTAATTTAATTTGATTTGATTTAATTTAATTTAATTTAATTTAATTTTAATTCATTTAATTTAATTTTTAATTTGGTTTAACTTAATTTAATTTGGTTTTATTTATTTAATTTAATTTAATTTAATTCATTTAATGTAATTTAATTTGTTTATTTGATTTAATTTAATTTAATTTAATTTAATTCAACTTTTAATTTTAATTTAATTTAATTTAATTTAATCCAATTTAATTTACTTAATTTAATTTAATTTTTAATTTAATTTTATTTTTTAATTTTAATTGAAATTTTTAAAAGAGTTTAATAATTTAATTTTAGTTTAATGATTAAGTCTTTTAATGTTTTGAATTTGAGTTATCATTTTAATTAAGAATTGAATATTAATGAGATGATTAATTTAGGGATTTTTAAATTAAAGAATAAATCTCTTCCTAATAATATCCCTATTTTAATAACTCCAATTTTATTATTCTTCCAAATTTAATCAATTATTTAATTAAGGTTTAATTATTTTAAATTTTTTAATGGATTTCTACCCTTTAATTATTTAAATTTCAATCATCCAAATTAGACTAGGATCAAATATTTTACTTATTAATTTTTTATTAAACCTAAAGTTTTAATTAAGGGTTAAAATTTTAATTACCATTTTGCCCTTTAAGCTTAATAATTTCATAACTCACTAAATTGAACTCAAATGAACTTGAAATTTTTATGTGACTTCACTCATATGCCAATAAAGACATGAGAGGAGAAAATGTGATTTTTCTGTATTTAATTTATTTATATAATTATTTTGGTGGAAAATAGAGATTTCCAAGGAAAATTTAATAACATGACCAAGGGATAATTTCTGTCCTTAAGAAAATTAGGGGACATTCCTAATGACCACAGGACCACTTGGACCAATTTTGGTGATTTTTTCAATTATATTATTTTTATTATAATTATTTTAAGTTTTGGAGTGTTAATTAATTTAAAAATAAAATAAATATTAAAAAATAAATTTTATATTTTTCAAAAATCTCTCTGATATCAAGGAAATCAGAGAATCAAATTTTACAATTTTCTGATTTTTCTATGATTTATTATAATTATTTTAGTGAAAATGCTAGAAAATACATTTTTTTTAATTTTAAAATTACCCTAGAGCTTTAAAATTGATATCTCACTAAATAGACCTAAGAAAAATATGGGGTTTGTTCCTAAGTGATTAAAATTCAAAATGTAACATTTTGGTGAATTTTATTATTTTTGTGATTTTTATTATTTTTTAATTATTAAAATATTAAAATAATATTAAAAAAATCAACTTTTTTAGAAAATTGAAATTTTAATTTTCTTAAATTCCTCTAATATCAGAGAGGCTCCAAAACCAATTTGGTGAATTTTTAAAAAGTATTTTGAAAGTTATGAATTTTTTAAAGTTCAAAATGACTAAGTAGCTTAATCAACCCATTTAGTAGGGCTAACCAAGTCCAATTGACATTAAATTTTTATGGTGGGTTCCTCTGATCCTAAAGGTTAGTGGAGGATTGATTTCAAGTCAATTTGATGTATGGTTAGCTCTAATTAATTAGAGATCCATTTTGGGTGTTTAAGCCAATTAGGGTTGTTTTAAATGAACTAACTCAAAACCTATTTTTCCTAGGGTCCTCTGGTCATAAGGAACATCACCAAAATTTCCTAGAATTTATTTCACAACATGCTATTTATTGGAATTAAAATACTCAAAACAGTAACATGAATTTGAAAAATCATTAACTCTTCATAGGGATGGCCTCTGACTTTGGAAAATTCAGGGAATGTTTCCAAATTCAGAGGCTTCAAAAGCCTTATGGTCTCATGCCATGGTGAATTGTATACATGCATGGAGAATTAAAAATAACCAGAGAGTAAATAAATTATTAAAAATAAAATACTTAATGAAATTAAATAATTTCTTTTCCACATTATTCTCCTTTGTTCACTGAGCAAGAGGGTATTTTTATTTTATTTTTCTGATTTTTCTACACAAAGTTATGAATTTTTGAAGTTTAGGGAATTAAATAAATCGGAAAAATCCCTAATTTTCTATTTATCCACGCGGCGCCGCGTCAACCTCGGCAGCTCCGAACGCACACGCGTCGCGCTCCCATTCGACGCCGCCATCTGAGTCGGCAGCCCGGGCCCCGCGGTTCTCGTACCGTCTCCTGATCCGACGCGATCCTGGCCGTTCGTCCGCGCATGTATTGAATGGACGGCATCCGTTCATCGTCCCCAAGTGTCCTCACCCGAGAGCCGTCCACACTAAATCCCTAATATCTCACTCGATACTCAATGGATTTTCATGTTCTTATGCTCTATGGATTCGTCTTGAAGAGACGAACACATCTATACGGTGATCATGCATTGAAATTAAAGCATTTGAAATGGAGAATCTCCAGAAGCTCGAGATGAAGAATTAGCTCATACCTTTGCTCAGAGAAGTGTGTCTTCGATCTGAGGGTTGTTGCACCTTCGATTGGATCCCAACAAACTCCAGATGAAGTCTCCCGGTGCAGTGAATTGTCTAGGTGGGATTTCGACCAAGCCCGATCACAAAGCTTGGAGGCTGGAGCAACTGGGTGGCCTGGAGATGGGGCTTTTGCTGGTGGACACCTTCCCTTGGTCTGGTGAAGGTGTAGAACCAATCAATTTGGGGATTAGCTCACTGTGGAGAAGTGTCCTGGTTTTGGGCCTAGATTTCAACTCTGAAATTGAGCTCGCGAGAGAAGAAATGGCGGGGGATCTCGGTGGGGATCAAGTGCTCCGTGTATGGGGAGGAGTACGGAACAATTTTGGCGAGTTTCCTTAAGGTTTGTTTCAGCACCTCTCATGGCCGAGAGGGGTGGTGTTTAAATAGGAGAGGGTGGAGGGCTTCCCGGGAGAGTTAGGGCTTGGGATCAGCTGCTCTTGGCAGAGAAGAACGGCTCCAATGGCCACGCGAGGATGGGGCGGCTCGGCACGTGGGAATTCCAAGTTGGGCTCACATGTGAGCTCTCGGCCATGGTGTTTTTCGGCGACCCAGGCGGCTGGCCGGCAGGCATGGGTCACCCTCAGGTCCAGGTGGGTCCGGACTAGAGGTTTGTGCAGTCAATTGGCCATGGACATGTCTAAAGGGTTTGAATCAAAATGGAATGGGAAAGGGCTAGTTTTGGGTCTAAATGGGTTAACCCTTGGTTTTGGGTTAGGTTCACCCTCCAAGGTCAATTTGGGCTGAAGGGAAAGTCACTTGGATCGGCTTGATTAGTGGGGTCGAGTCACAATCCAAGTACAATTAAGTCTAAGCATGGTTTAGTGGAGTCATGGAAGTGGTTAATCACTCTTAAGAGAATATGGAAAGGGCCTCCTCCTCTTTCTATCTTGGGTATGGTGAGGTGGAAAGTAGATTCCATTGCTCTCACGGCTCCCATGTGGCTCATGCATGGCTTCATGGCTCACCTTTGGCTTGGGAAAAGTGAAGTCAATTTCATGGAAATGGATTTAAGGAAAATTTTGGTATTTAGGGGTGATTTGGCATGAAGCTTGATTTGGAATTATTTGATGATGAATTTAGGACTTAGGTAATGGCTTTAATTAAGTGGATGGCAAATGGAGATGTCATGTGGGCTTTAGGGTGGATATTGGGCTTTTTGAAATGGTTTTAGATGGGCTTTTAAGATGGTTTAGGAAAGTGGGCTTTTGAATTTTAAAATGGATTTTGGGATGAAATTTTGTAAAGAGATTGGGCCAAATAATTGTTGGGTTTAGCTCATGGATGTATCATGAGTGACTTGAAGCAAATTGGGGGTGATTTGGGTTTGAATTGGGTTGAATTTGGGCTCTTTTGGTGAATGTGCCAATATAGGTCCAAGTGGGCCAAGTTGGGCCAATGTTGGGATAGGGTTGAAATTGATGTAAAATTAATGTTGAGAAATGTTTATGGGAGTGTTTCAAAGAGGTTTTGACTTTGGTTGGGCTTTGATTTTGGGGTTTGGGCTCATTTGGGTTAGGTTTGGGTTTAGGTCGAAATTGGGCCTTAATGCTTTGGGTTGAATTTGAGTGGGGTTTAGGTCCAAATTTTTGGGCAAATCATGTTAGGTTTTTGCTTGTGGGGATGCTAAGGAAGATTTAGAAAAGATTTGGGGTTAATTGGAGTTGAATTGGGTGAGTTTGGGTTAAGTTTGGGTCATGGGTCCAAATTGAGCTTTAATGCTAAAAGTAAAATTGGATTCAAATGTCAATCAAATTGGAGTTGGATTTGGTCTAGATTGGTATTGGGAATGTTGAATTGAAGTTTAGAATTGAATTAGACCAGAATTTGGGTCAATTGGATAGGTTTGGTTTGACATTGGGTTCACTTTGGGTTAAAATAGGTCAAATTAGGGGTTTTGACAAAAGTGGGGTAAATTGACAAAATTGGCCCATGGTATAGTTGAAAAAAATGAAATTGGGAATATTTGGGAATTTCTGAAATTTTCTGGGAATTTTCTGAATTTTTTGGGTTTTTGGGTCAAGAGGGGTATTTTGGGTATTTGGAGGGTATTGGGAGGTTTTCTTAGAATTTTTGATATTTTTGGGTAAGGATGATCAATTTGAGTGATGTGGAAATGTTTGGGATTGATTTTGGGGAATTTTGGGTTATTTGGAAATTTTTGAGAAATTTGGGTAATTTTAAGGGTTTTGGGTAGGCTAAGCGGGTGTAGGGTCACGGGGGTCAAAAATTAAAAATTTGGAAAATTGAAGATTGGGTAAATTTGAGTGGGATGAAATCATTTTTGTTGAGCCATGAAGCCACATCAAGCCCACATGAGCCATGAAGGGACCCATTTGAGGCATCCACTTATGTTGTTCCTAACCCTCTTAGCCGAGGGCTCGGGGGTTAAGGACCATCCATGTGAATCACCTACATAAGTCGGGAGGTCGGGTTAGGTATAGGTGTGTGAAAGTGTAGTGTATAGGTGTAGTGTGTGTGTAAGTCGGCCCCTTCACCGGACTGGGCCACCTGGGGCGGTCCTAAGGCCAAAGAGTCCCATAGGAACTCATCCTTTAAACTTCCACATTTGATTTCAACCCTCTAGGTGATTAGGGGTCTACGGTCGAGTTTGTGGAGTTTGCGGGGAGTTAAGAAGTGGTTTGAATTTCTAAAAGGTGGGTCCCAATTCTAGTCCTCTAAGATAGTCAAAGGAAAAGCCTAAGGCTAGATCCTAAGTACTAAAGGGAAGAAGAGAAGACCTCATCAAAAATGAGGTCAACATGGCGTGGTAGCCTTCTTTCTTCTGATCTCCGTGAGATTTCCCTGGTTTTTTCTGTTATCCTAGGAGCTGGCCTCCTTTCTTCCGGTACCTGGTGAACTGACGTCCTTGAGGTATATGTACTGGCAGTGGCAACTGCCTCGTCGCGCTGGTCCGCTGCTAGTTTGGTTAACATCTTACGGATACGGCGATTCTTATTTCTTCGTTGCGTTGCTGTGAGAGTAGCTCTTCGAACTTCCTGAATCTCTGTGGGCACGGCGACAAGCTCCGCCCTCTGCTGTTATGACTACGGACTTGATTTTCTTGTCTTATTCGGTGTTTGTTTTTCTTTTCTTGCTTGCTTGGATTGGTGGCTTGGGCCACCCACTTTCATCACTTGTCCGCCGGGCGAGTTCCTCTCGGTCAGCCGGGATCCGGTCACTTTCCTCGTCTCGTAGGCTCGCTGGTGCGAAGTCCGAGTCAATCTCGATTATCGCTCCATCTTTCACCCTCTTTTCATCGAGTGCAAGGCTTACGCCATTTCTAAAGTTCAGGACCAACCGCCCGTTCGACATTTCCCTGCGAAAAGACAAGGAAAAGGATCAGGGGCTGTACTAAGAACAAGAACATTAAGAAAATGTTTATTAAAGACATTTTTTTATTTCTTTTTTTTTAATTTAACAGGAATGAAGTGGGATAAGATCAGGAAAGAGATTTTGATTTGGAAAAGAAAACAAGGAAAACTTTATTATCATGATTTTATTTATCTTATCACATTTTTTATTATTTTTGGGTTCGGACCCAGTTATAAGTAATTACTTCGCCCGTGCTTCTAGGGAAGAAGAATTCATTCCTTCGAAACATCAGGTAGCGTAATACTTTTTCAAGTATCGTCCGTTGATCGGAAGCATATGTCGTTCTCCCTGGCAATTCACCAGCTGGTAGGAGCCTCCCGAGTAGACTGCCTCAACCACAAACGGCCCTTCCCAAGTGGGTTCAAATTTTCCTCCTATCTTGCGGTGTGCAAGGATAGGTCTTTTGAGAACGAGAACTAAGTCACCAACTTTGAAGGTTCTCGGGCGGACCAATTTGTCATGGGCTTGAACCATCTTAGCTTGGTATAATTCTAAATTCTCTGTCGCGCTGCAAGTCTTTTCCCTTCCGGGCTTTCTAATTCTTCTAGTCGTAATTTGGCATTCTCTTCCGTCGTGATCTTATTTGCAATCGCAATTCCGAGTGAAGGAAGCTGAACCTCTAAAGGTAATATCGCCTCGGACCCATACACCGGAGCGTAAGGTGTAGCTTGAGTAGGAGTTCGAAGGTTGTCCGGTTGGCCCATAAGGCTTCTAATAACTTCTCGTGCCAATTTCTCTTATTATCGTCCAAGGTTTTCTTTAAGATTTGAACGAGAGTTTTATTAAAAGCCTCGACCGGGCCGTTTGCTCTTGGGTAGTAAATTGTTGAATACCGCCGGTCGATTCCATGTCTCCCGACAAAATTGTTAATTTGTGTGCTTCGAATGCCGACCCATTATCCGAGATGATCCTGCGCGGCACTCCGAAACAGTAGACAACTTGGTTCTTGAAAAACTGTAGCACGTGGTGTGATTTCACTTCTCTAAGTGGAACTGCCTCTGCCCACTTGGAAAAGTAATTTGTAGCCGCAAGAATGAAGCGATGTCCTTTTGAAGATGGTGGTTCTATTGGACTCACTATATCCGTGCCCCAACATTCAAATGGCCACGACGCGAGTGTCAGATGTAGCACATTTGGAGGTTGGTGTAGAACTACTCCGTGTACTCAGCATTGGTGACAGCTCTTGGCGATTTTCATGCAGTCAGTCATCATCGAGGGCCAGTAGTACCCTAGTCTTTTAATTTTCATTTTCATCTTCGGACCCGACTGGTGAGCGCCACAGAGTCCCGAATGCACCTCTTTAACGATTTCACGGGCCTAGGACCCACTTAGGCATCTTAGCCACATTTGATCGAAAGACCTTCTGTACAAGGTGTTGTTTATTAATGCGTAGGACAGAGTTCTTTTCTTGATCCGATGGGCTAGCGACCTATCGTCCGGCGGTTTTCTGTTTGCGGGTAGTTCATTAATGGCCGTCGCCAATCTTACGTGTTTTCCGTCATTGCTCGCAACTGATTCTTCTTCTTTTTCTGATTTATGTAATGTGTCTGTGTCGAGCTGTGATAGGACCTGACGTCCGTGAATTGACACTTTTACTGACTCACCTTGCAGACAGGCAAATTCTTTTGCAAGGCGAGCTAACGCATCTGCTAAAGCATTTTCTTTTCTGGGAATTTTGTAGATCGTCACATTCGGAATTTGTTCCAACAATTGTATGGCATACTGGAAGTATTGCTCGAGTCTTGGCTTTAAAATTCTGTACTGTCCGGCGATCTGTTGAATGATTAACTGCGAATCCCCATAGATGTCGATGTCTGTTATCCCCATTTGAATAGCTAATTCCATTCCTGTTATGAGGGCTTCGTATTCTGCTTCATTATTTGTACACGGCTCTGTCAAGTGGTAGGAGTATCTTAACATCCCCCGCTCCGGTGTTATAAAGATTAGCCCGATTCCTGCCTTACCGAGCACTATCACTTGCGATTCTTCGTCTTTGTGTGCTGAAAATGCTCCATCGAAATATAATTCCCAACGTCGATCATCAGGGTCTTCTAGGTTCATTATTTGTTCATCTGGCAAATCGTCATTGAGAGGAGATTCTGCCGGCAAAGGGTGTGCTGCGAGGAAATCTGCTAAGACTTGTCCCTTTACGGCACGAAGAGGCACGAAAGTTATATCGAATTGCAATAATATCATTGACCATCTGGCAAGTCTGCCGGAAAGCGTTGGACGAGTCATCAAGTATTGCAATGGATTAAATTTCGAGATCGGGTTGACCTTATGAGAAAGCATGTAGTGCTCGAGCTTTTGAGCGGCTAAGATCGGGGCCAAACAATGCTTTTCAATTGCGGGATACCTTATTTCCGTCGGAAGTAAACGACGACTTAAATAGTAAAGAGCATTTTCTTTACCCTCATCATTGACACAGGCTAACGGGGCTCCGAGAGAGTCGTCTAAAGCCGCGGTATAAAGTATCGGCGGCCTACACGAGACTAGGGCTGCTAAGATAGGAGGTGTCATTAAATATTGTTTAATGTCCTCGAAGGCCTTCCGGCATTTCTCTTCCCAAATAAATTTGGCGTCCTTTTTAACTAGTGCCAAGAAAGGCCGACACCTACTCGACAAGTTTGAGATAAAGCGTCGAAGATATGCCAGCTTCCCTTGAAAAGATCGTAGTTGTTTTAAGGTTTTGGGAGGCGGCATTTCTAAGATAGCTTTAATCTTTTCCGGGTCAATTTCAATTCCACGATGTCGGACAACGAATCCTAAGAATTTCCCGGAGGTGACGTCGATTCTCAAATCATACAGGTGGTTTTCCTTTACTTTGCTTTTGATGACCACATCGTCCACGTAGCATTCGACTTGATTGTGGATGAGATCATCAAAAATTCTTGTCATCGCCCTCTGGTATGTTTCTCCTGCGTTCTTCAGTCCGAATGACATCACTGTGTAGCAATATACTCCGATCGGCGTTCTGAATGCTGTAAGCTTTTCATCTTCTGGAGCCATTTTTATCTGGTTGTATCCTGAAGATCCATCCATGAATGAGAATATCTCATGTGTCGAAGCGATGTCGATCATTAGTTCTGTGATCGGTAGAGGGAATTCATCCTTTGGACATGCCTTGTTCAAATCTGCGAAATCCACACAAATTCGATCCGACCATTTTTCTTTCGATCGGCACTACATTGGCTAGCCAAGTTGGGTATTGTTCTTCACGGACAAATTTGGCGTCTATTAGCTTTTTAACTTCAGCTATGACTTGTTGTTCGATTTCTAGACGCATTCTTTTGGGACCTTGTCTGACTGAGACAGAAGTAGGATCCACTCCTAGCTTATGGACTGCAACCTCTGGAGCTAATCCTGGCATCTCATCGTAGCTCCAAGCAAAACAATGTTTAAATTCCATTAATAACTTGATTATTTCTTCGGAGTCTTCTTTATTGAGTAAGGAGCTAAAAAAGGTAGGTCTAGGCTCTTCGCTAGTACCTAAGTTAACTTCCGTTAAGTCATCTATTGTAGATTTAATCTCTTCTTCGAATTTTGGTGGAGCATCTCCAATTTGTAAATCTTCGAGTTCTTCTGTAGTTTCCTTGGAATTTTCATTGGACTCGCAAGTGACAACCAAGCAAAATTCAGTATCGTCAACTGACCCTACTGCGCCGAATCCGAGACTATGCTTTGAATTGGGTGGACGACCGGAGTTATTCCATAATTTTTCAAAATGTTGTGATTGACCTTTTGTCCATTTTAGAGGTAAGAAACCACACTGAATTAAATTTTGAACACAGGGAGAGTACCACTCAAAAGGTAATTCCATTAATTCTGATAAAGTGATATCTTCAAATTGTACATTATTTTCAGTTTTGGAGGAAGGAGCACCACGGTAGAATTTGATTGGCTTTGCACCGTCATTATGTACCTCTTTGACCACCATACCCTCGATCTTATTAGAATGGATCGGGGTTAGGGTCATAGTATGTACATAGTGGTTAATCTTCTCGTACATCGATTTGTATTCTTCGTTCTTCTCATCTTCGAGAGAGATCATGAATTGCGGCTTCTTTCGACTTATTGTCGCTGCTTCTTGCTTGATCTCTTTTTCTTCTTCAGAACTGTCTTCTCAATCAACATTGATGGTCGGTTTCCTCTCGTCCAATCGTCCTAACGTCTCTACCACGACCTCGTCCCCGGCCTTGACCTCGGATGCGAGTTGTAGAGAAACCTTCACCATCTCGCCGTAAGGGAGTGGTGAGTGACTGTTGAACTAGAACTTCAGGTTCTTCGTTGTCCCGAACTTTCTTTGCTTCATTCGTTATGGTATCTCTGGAGAAGATTGTTTTCTTCGGTGGTGCATAATAAGCTGCGTCTTCATGGATTCCAATCTCATGTACGGAGAATGGTTGTAAGTCACCTTTGATGCACTGTTCCCCTCCATCGTAGTATTTGATGCACTGATGTAGAGACGATGGTACCATCCTATTTTCATGTATCCATGGTCGGCCCAGTAGAGCGTTGAACGACGTTTCTAAATCAATTATGTGAAATTTTACGATTGTCTTTGCTAAGTCACCGGTCTTCATTAGTAGTGTTATTGATCCGAGGGCTCTTTCTCCTTTCTGGTTGAATCCTCTTAATAACATTTTGTCTGCTTCGAGCTCGCGAGCATCAATTTCCAAGTATGCTAGTGTTCGAAGACTCATTATATTGATTGATGCTCCTGGATCCACCAATACTCTGGAGAGTGTAAACTTCCCAATTGTAACTGAAATATACAACGGTCGGTTGTGATCTGCTGTCCCAAGTAGTAGGTCATTGTCCGTGAAGGTAACACCTCGTTGTTCCTTTAACGAACAAACCTCATCTAAGGAATCTCCGGCCATTTGAGCTAAGCAAATTTCTGGATCAAGTAAGGCCTTGATCAGAGCTTCTCTCATCTCCTTTGATAAGATGAGGGTGCGTAGATGCTCAGTTTGGCCCGTAGTCTCCTAAGATGGGCTAGCACGTTGTAGTCCACTTTATTTTCATGTGTCTCGGCTTTTTCCAGAATGGGTATTTCTTCTGCCGGGGTCGGTTCTTCCTGAACAACCACCTACTTTCCTTTGTCCTTTGGACCCATTCTCGGAGGTAGAACTCTTCCGCTTCTTAAGTTGACTTCTGTAATCTCTTCTGACTCTAGTATTGAGCTTGCTGGTGTCTCCTTCTGAATCGGAATGACAGGTTCTTCTTGATTAGCTTCAGAGTCTGAAGGCTCTAACTCTATTGTGACTGGAGCTCCTCGAAACTCGCAAATAGATTCATTGCTTGTTGAACTCTCGTAGCCTCCTTGATGGATGCCTTCTTTGTCATTGTGATTGTCGAGATTGTGTATGATTTGAGAATTGTCATTGGTATCGAAATTGATGTCCGGATTGTCGCTAGTTACGTAATCGTTAGAAACATTCAAAACGTAGCCAAAGCCATAACCCTTATCATTATAAGATCCCACCGAAGTGAGCAGATAATCATACAGAGTCAGAGGTTCGAGGGATTTCTCCCCCGAATCCGAAACAACTATCCTAGGATAAACAACCCCTAGCCTAGCCTTAGAAGCCTCGGTCTTCTCTTCTTCATCAATTTTCTTCTTCTCTTCAGTCGTCTCTTGTTGAGGTGGTTCTTCTATCGCAAGTGATAGTGTCGGCTTGACAGGTTTCGAACTCTGAATTGAAGCTCGCACCGAAGCAGTTTGGATGCTGTCTAAAATCTTTTTGAAGACCTTGTCCGAGCGGTAGTCCATCCATCGTCGGTCGCATAGGGATCTATCGGAACAATGAGATCGGTCGAGACAACATTGACGGAACCTCCTTTACGGGGTTCCTTCATGTACTCCTTCGGGATTGTTATATTCCCTTTACGAAAGTTGTCATTGAGCCAACTTTTGAAGGTAATGCAATCTTCTATCTTGTGCCCAAGCATCCGGTGGTAGGGGCAAAAGTTGGGATCACCTTTCTTGTTGACTTCTTCGGTCTCTTAGGCTCTAGCGAGTTGGAAATCCGGAGTCTTCATCAGACTACGGAACATTTTTGGCACTGCCTCATTCTTGAATGGATATTCCCAGCTCAGAAGCTCCCTTAATGTACGTTGCGGACAAGGCGGTTGTTCATATTGTGGAGATGACTGATAGCTGGGTCGAGGTTGTTGATAATTCTGTTGAGGTTGCTGCGGCCTTTCGGACGATATTTGTATCGGTTGTTTGCCTTTGTCGACTGCTGCAACAATCCCAGATTTCTTTTCAAAAGTCTTCACAGGCTTTTGCTTGTCTTTCTTGTCGGCGAAGCTTAATTGATTCGCCTCCTCTTGCAAGCTCCCGACCTTGTTTAACAACTTCTCAAAAGTCTTAATAGTAAATCCCTTGAGGAGAAGTGCTATCGGGCCATGAATGCTTTTAAGTAAGATGCCGATTGCATGTTGTTCTTGTAGTTGTGGTTCACACTTCATACTTAGGTTCCTACATCGAAGTATGTAATCCACCAAAGTTTCGTTCGGCTTCGTTTCTCTACCACTAAATCACCTATAGTGATGTGGTGCTCGAGCTCCGGCAAATCGCTTGATGAAGAGGTTCTCTAGTTCCGAGAATGTCTTCACCGAACCATTCGGTAATTCCGCATACCAATTAAAGGCGATCCACGACGGTGCCGCGACGAGTGTCGGAAGAGTAATGCATCGCTCCCGCCAGCATTGCAACAACTGGCACGAAAGTGTGCAACATGCTGTCGGGGTTCTCGGTTCCATCAAAGGTTTTGAACAGAGGTGGTACGAAGCCTTTTGGGTATTGGACAGCGTCGAATTCTTTCGGGTAAGGTCTACCCGTCCGAATGGATGTCCCGCTCTTTGATTGTGCTAAGGCTTCTCGCACCTGCTGTTCCACCAAGCTCTTGATATCTTTTTCTGGAATCATACTTTGTGTTGTATCCTTCTTTAGCTGATCATCCCCGTTGACGGACGTAATTTCCTTTCCTCCGTCTACAATGTGAATGACCTCTGGGGGTGTCTCTCTTTGGGGTTGCACTTGACTTTGGAGAGTGGCTAGGGCTACAGCCATCTCTTCCATCCTCTTCGCCATTTGGGCGATCGTATCGTCTTTCTCTTGAAGCTGCCTTCTCATCACTTCCGGCTCATCTCTTTCTGCGGCTGCAGGAGCACCTTGTGAAGCTGACGAAGCTCGCGTTTCGACCATGTTGATTCCTTCATACTCATCATCCATGAATTCTGATGAATCAATCCCATCCCCGAATTTCTCTTCTCTTTCTTTTGCTAATCGTTGAATATCAGTCCTCAACTTTTCCATAACATCCTCTAGCGGTCCTTTCTGTGCATCCTCGCAGTTGTCGTGTGATAGCTGTCGGGTTCCCTTCTCACGAGTCCCCTTTACTGCAGTAGCACTTTCTTCGGATTCAAGTCTCCTGACGAGAATTTCCTTCTCAGGCTGTTGTTTCAATCTTAATCGTCCGAGTAGTGGGACGTCATACCATCCTTCTAGCAGCGAAGGTCTAGGACCGGATGGTGCAGTCGACCAAATGCTTTGGAAGGTGGTATCCTCCCTAATCTGTAATCCTGAAACAATGACAGGAGGACTAGCCTTCATCCTTTTATTTGGATTTTCTGTAACGATGGCAGGTTCTACTCGTGGCCCAAGACGGGATTTGGCTAGCACCCGCCCTATCCTTCTCAGAATTTCTGATACGGGGCATTTTTCTTTCTTCGCTAGCTTCTCGATCACAGTCTGTAGTCGGGCAAATGGTGTGTTCCTAGCCCTTTTCTTTCTGCTGTCGTTGTAGTATGCTGGTTGAGGTAATGTAGAGACAATCCTGCGGACATTTTCCTCGTTAGCTACGGCGGAAAGGGGGTGGAATCTACTTCCTTCCAAAAAGGGTGTAACTTCAGGCAATGGTATGTATTCAGGTAGGGGTGTGTACTCAGGGATTTCCTCTAGGAAAGAAACTTCGGCAGCTCTGGCCTTCCTGGCAATCTTCCTACTTATTTTCCTTCTTTGGGTCCATGTTAGTGATGGAACTCTCGAGCTAAGGTCTGTACCCTCCACGGTAACAGGTTCACCATAGTTCTGGATTTCCTTCCCCTTTAATTTGGCAGAAGCCGGGGTAGGTGCAGAGACAACCAGACCAGTGGGGGTAGCAACAACAGTCCTCCTGCGGACAGCAGTACTCCTCTCAGTTGGAATCTTTTGCAGGGGAGGAAACTCTTGAGTTGACCTAAGGTTGAACTCGATCAACGGCTTCTCAGCTTCAGATACTTTGTTTGTTAGTGCAAAAAGGGAAACGTCGGTGATCTTGACATTTGTGTCCTCGAATCCTTGTCCAAACTGGATGATCCCATTGTCGGGCAGCTCATCCTTGTAAACAGCGAAGTCGAGTCCATTGGCGAAGGAGAAAATCAGCTTTGGGGCTTCCATTTCTGCAAGGTAGATTCTGATTGTCAGTCCCAAGTTACGCTTCTTCTCATCAGGACGAAAAGAAAGGGATCGAAAAGAGTCCGAACACATTCTTGTTCACATATTTATAAGGAGAAGTTATTTGTTAAAAGAGTCATTCATTAGAGGGTTTGTTTATTTAGAACGGAATGTTCAAAGGTGTAGAGAAGGTAATGAATCCGATTTAGGGTTGGAAAGGAAAAGAAAGACTCATGCAAGACTTCTCGACTCGAAGGATTACTCCTAAACTAACACCTATTGGGGGTCCACCCCACCTCAGAAATGAGGCAAAAGGATCTCGGAACCTCTCTGTTTAGGGGTGTCTAAACAGCGGCTCCTAAATCCAAGAGAATGTTGGCTATACTCGTTCAAGGTAGAAATGAACATAGTACTCCAATGGAAAGAAGGGTAGCTTGATCCACAAGGGACATGGATACACTACCGATTTTTTGAAAGCAGAATTGTCTGATTAAAATGGAGAGAGGAATTTTCCCCAGCGGAGTCGCCAGAAATTGTACAGCTTATTTTTAGGTTGTGTGTTGTATTTTGAAAAGGGGGTCGCCTAACAGAAATTGTCGGCGAAATTTAAATTTTAAATTTAATTTAAATATATATAATTTGGAAAGTAGCATTTAATTTTGAAAATAATTTTAAATTTGAAAGTTTTAAGATATGAAATCAAACTGATCTCACATCCCGAATAGTTTACATAAACGAGCACCGCACCACAAACCGTGTATCTATCCCTAAGGATAGACACATCGCTTGATGGTGGGGCTCGATTAAATAAACTAAAAGATTTGTGACATCCGTTTGGTCCGCGAACCTATTTTATAAGCCGACAAATTCTCCCGCTTAATATGAAAGCATTAAACGGGGTTTATATTACTCAGGTTCTTAAAATTCCCTATAAGGGCAAGCCCCTATAGTTAATTACATCTTAAGTGACGGGAATCACCTAAGAAAACTCTCGATAATAATCAATAATTCTGCTCTCAAGAATTTCAAAGTTTAAGTTTTCAAAGGATTGAATTTTGGAATTTCAATAGGGAATGGATCAAATTTGGAACATTTTGTTTTGGGAATTCAAAGGAAGAAAAGTAGGAGAAATTACAGATTCGAAGCAAACTTCGGTAATTTCCCGATTATCCTATTGTTTGGCTTGGATTTAGGAAAGTCCTAATGTTTGTTTAATGTTTTGATCTTGCCAATTTTAATTAATTAGGACTTATATTCGTATGACATGATCATACAAATAGCCTCGAAGATATGAGGGTTTATGTCGTATCAGATGACTCCTCAGAATCCTAAGATCGATTAGGGCTTAATTTGCTATGCAAATGCCTAACGAAGAGTTAAGAATTTATGTTACACTAGGCAAACTACCTCGAAATCCTATGGATTGTTGTTTAATTCTAAGAATGGTTTTGCTGATGTAGATTTTAGTTTTGCTGACGACGATGGCCGTGCTGCCCACCATGCTCCGAGATCCTTGTTGTTGCAGAGATTTAGTTATAGAAGTCATAAATCAGGAGATGAGAAAAGTGTTTTGGTTTAGACAAATCTTAAAATCCAGGTGTTTTTTAATATTTTAATTAAACAAATCTTAAAGTTGATTATAACAACACCGGTTAAGATCCCACGGTTCCATCCTTCCGGCATCGTTATTTTTGTCGGATTCACTTAGTTCAGATGAATTTGCTAAACTCAACTGAATGAGTTCCACACTTTCATTTAGACCGTGGGAAATCCCGTTAGCAACACGTAGGTTACATCATCCGAGGTATTCCCGATCATCCAATAAGATGTTTTAATTTAGTTGTAATTGTAGTTTTGTGTTCTGTTTGTGATTAAATTTTGAGTTGTTTTATATTTTGAAATGTTGTGGCGGTGAATTTTATCTTGCAATGACTTTTAATTTAGTTTTGGTTTCAGTTTTAGGGACTACCCTAGAGGTGTGGGTTTTCATGCAAGAGTTGTTTATCATGCAAGAAAAGTAAAGTGCATTTGCAATAAAGTAAATTGCAAGAAAAGTAAATTGCAATAAAATAAAAGCATACCTGGAGGGTCTTCCCGTCTTCCCAAGCTGCACTTAAACACAATTTAGAATACTTAAGCAAATTCCTAGGTAAAGCTAAGGGAAGGGTTATGGTTTTCTACCAAATTCCTAATCCTATAGCTAGTCATTTCCTATGACATCTAGGTTCTTATGTTTTAGTTTGAGGATGATTTTCTTCATCAAAGAACAATTAAGTTCAGTTGTTCTTATAAACATCCTATCATATTGAGAAAGTGTTTAAGAAGAATCTTAAACATCTTTTCAATATTGCTAGAATTGTTTTAAGTCCAAACGAATTTAATTATACAAATGAATTAATCGTCCGAGAATTCGAGTTTTGTTATCTTGCTCAGTGAACTAGGACATTTAAAATCTTATAAGTGGGGTAACATTTCATTTAATATTCTATTTAGGAGTTATAATAACCAAAGCTTTCGAGGGCAAATTGATGTTCAAATGATTTGTGATTTAATTTAATTTTAGTTATCAGATTTAAATTTGGAATAGTGTTCAAGTTGCTTTATATTTAATTTCTTTATCTCTTAGGTGATGTTATTTAATTCAATTTAATTTAATTTAATTTGGTTTAATTTTTAATTTGATTTATTTAATTAATTTTAAATTTAACTTGATTTTATTATTTTTTATTTTTAATTTAATTCAATTTAATTTGGTTTAATTTAATTTAATATGATTTACTTTAATTTGTTTGATTTAATTTGATTTAATTATTTATTATTATATATAATTTTTTATTTAATTTTATTTAATTTAATTTAATTTAATATGTTTTAATTTAATTTAATTTAATTTAATTTAATTTAATTATTATTATTATTATTTATTTTATTTAATTAATTTAATTTTAATTTTAATTAAATTTAATTCAATTTAATTTAATCTGTTCAATTTAATTTAATTTAATATGATTTGATTTAATTTAATTTAAATTAATTTAATTTGTTTGATTTAATTCAATTTAATCTTTAATTTAATTTTATTTGATTTAATTTAATTTAATCTTTAATTTAATTTTATTTTTAATTTTAATGATTAAGTCCTTTAACATTTTAAAACTTAAATTTGAATTATCATTTTAATTAGGAATTAAATATTATTGTGATTGATTAATTTAGGGATCCTTAGATCAAAGAATAAATTTCTTCCTAATAATAATATCCCTATTTAATAATTCCAACTTTATTATTCTTCCAAATTTAATTAGTTATTTAATTAAGGTTTATTTCACTTATTTTAAATTGTTTAATAGGTTTCTACCCTTTAATTATTCAAATTTCAATCATCCAAATTAGATTAAGATCAAATATTTTACTTTTTAATTTTATTAAGCCTAAAGTTTTAATTAAAGGTTAAAATTTTAATTACCATTTTGCTCTTCAAGCTTAATAATTTCATAACTCACTAAATTGAGCTTAAATAAACTTGAAATTTTTTATGCGACTTCACTCAATTGTCAATAAAGACATGAGAGGAAAAAATGTGATTTTTCTGTATTTAATTTATTTATATAATTATTTTGGTAGAAAATAGGGATTTCCAAGGAAAATTTAATAACATGACCAAGGGAAAGTTTCTGTCCTTAAGAAAATTATGGGACATTCCTAATGACCAGAGGACCACTTGGACCAATTTTGGTGATTTTTTGAGTTATATTATTTTTATTATAATTATTTTAAATTTTGGAGTATTAATTAATTTAAAAATAAAGTAGAGGTTGAAAAATTAATTTTATATTTTTTAAAACTCTCTCTGATATCAAGGAAATCAGAGAATTAATTTTTACAATTTTATGATTTTTCTTTGATTTATTATAATTATTTTAGTGAAAATGCTAAAAAATACATTTTTTTTAATTTTAAAATTACCCTAGGGCTTTAAAATTTAATATCTCATTAAATAGACCTAAGAAAAATATGGGATTTGTTCCTAAGTGATTAAAATTTAAAATGTAACATTTTGGTGAATTTTATTATTTTGTGATTTTTATTATTTTTTAATTATTAAAATATTAAAATAATACAAAAGATCAACTTTTTTAGAAAATTACAATTTTATTTTTCTTAAATTCCCCTGATATCAGAGAGGCTCCAAAACCAATTTGGTGAATTTTTGTAAAGTATTTTGAAAGTTATGAATTTTTAAAGTTTAAATTGGCTAAATGGCTTAATCAACCCATTTAGTAGGGCTAACCAAGTCCAATTGACCTCAAATTTTTATGGTGGGTTCCTCTGATCCCAAAGGTCAGTGGAGAATTGATTTCAAGTCAATTTGATGTATGATTAGCTCTAATTAATTAAGGAGTTATTTTGGGTGTTTAAGCCAATTAGGGTCATTTTAAATGAACTAGTTCAAAACCTATTTTTCCTAGGGTCCTCTGGTCATAAGAAACATCACCAAATTTTCCTAGAATTTATTTCACAACATGCTAATTATTGGAATTAAAATACTCAAAACAGTAACATGAATTTGAAAAATCAATAACTTCTCATAGGGATGTCCTCTAACTTTGGAAAATTCAGGGAATGTTCCCAAATTCAGAGGCTTCAAAAGCCCTATGGTCTCATGCCATGGTGAATTTCCTATATGCATGGAGAATTAAAAAAATGCAGAAGGGAAATAAATCATTAAAAATAAAATACTTGATTAAATTAAATGATTTCTTTTCTACATTATTCTCCTCTATTCACTGAGCAAGAGGGTATTTTTATTTTATTTTTCTGATTTTCCTACACAAAGTTATGGATTTTTGAAGTTTAGGGAATTAAATAAATAGAAAAATACCCTAATTTTCTATTTATCCACGCGGCGCCGCGTCAACCTCGGCAGCTCCGAAACACCGCGTGGCGCTCTCCGATTCGACGCTGCCATCTGACTCAGCGCTCCGGGGGCCCGCTGTGTCGTTCCATCTCCTGATCCGGCGCGATCCTGGTCGTTCGTCCGCGCGTCTATTAAATGAACGGCATCCGTTCATCGTCCCCAGGCGTCCTTACCCGAGATCCGTCCACCTTCTAGGCCTAAGATCTCACTCGATACTTAACCAAATTTAACGTTCTTATTCTCTATGGATTCGTCTCGAGAAGACGAACACATCCATACGGTTTATGTGGCATGAAATTGACTCAATGAAAATGGAGAATGTTCAGAAGCTCGAGAAGAAGAGTGAGGCCATACCTTTGCTCAGAGAAGTGTGGCTTCAATCTGAGGGTATTGTCACCTTCGATTGGATCCCAGCAAGCTCCAGATGAAGTCCCTTGGCCTTGTGAGTTGTCTAGGTAAGATTTTGACCACAACCGATCACAAAGCTTGGAGGCTGGAGCAACTGAGTGGCCTAGAGATGGGGCTTTCAGTGAGGAACTTCTCCTCTTGGTCTAGTGAAGGTGTAGGACCAGTCAATTTGAGGATTGGCTCACTGTGGCAAAGTGTCCTGGTTTTGGGTGAAATTTCAGTTGAGAAATTGGATTACGTTGGTGGGGATTAGGGCAAATTGACACCTGGGATCAACTGCTCTAAGGATGGAGAAGGGTTTGGAACAATTTTGGCAGAGTTTCGGCAAGGTTTGTGCAACTCTCTCCCATGGCCGTGAGGGGGTCGGGTTTAAATAGAGGTGGCTGGAGAGCCTCCCAGGGAGAGTTAGGGCTTGGGATCAGCTGCTCTTGGCAAGAGAAGAACAGCTACAATGGCCACTGGGGATGGGGCAGCTCAGCAGGTGAGAATTTCAATTTTGGGCTCACATGTGAGCTCTCGGGTGTGGTGTTTTCCGGCGACCTGGTGGCTGGCCGGCCAGGCATTGGTCACCATCAAGCTCAGGGAGGTCAGGGCTGGGGCTTAGTGTATTCAATTGGCAGTTGCCAAGTGTAAAAGGCTTGGATTAGAATGGAATGGGAGAGGATTCATTTTGGCTCCAAATGGGTCAACCCACCATTTTGGGTTTGGTGCACCCTTCCAAGTTCTGGTTTTGGGCTGGGAGGATCATGTGAGTCAACCTACCAAAGGTAGTGAAGTCCACATCAAGGATTAGGTGGCAAAGTATGGTTTAGAGTGTATCATGTTTAAGGTAAAAAGGGATTAAAAAAGGTTTAAGAAAGAGATCCCCTCTCTTGCCATTAATGGTTTGGTGAGGTGGAAAGTGGATTCCATGGCTCTCATGGCTTCTATGGGGCTCATGCATGGCTTCATGGCTTGTCTTTGGCTTGGGGAAAATCTTGGTCAATTTCATGAAAATGGATTTTAAAAATTTTGGTAATTTGATGGGAATTTGTATGAGACTCAATTTGGAATCATTTGATGATTGATTTAAACTTAGGGATGATTTTAATTTGAATGTGTGATGAGGGAAAGTGTCATGTAGGCTTTGTCATGAACTTTGGGCTTTTGAATTTGTCTTGGATGGGCTTTTAGGAAGGTTTAAGGGATGTGGGCTTTAAGCTTGAAAATAAATTGGTGGATGGGAAAGTTGTAAAAGTTTGGGCCAAATAATTGTTGGGTTTGGTTTAGGAATGTGCCATGAGTAATTTGAAACAAGTTTGGAGTGATTTGGGTTTGAATTGGGTTGAATTTGGGCCTTTTTTGGTAAAGTGGCCAATGTAGGTCAAATTGGGCTAATTTGGGCCAAAGTTGAGCTAATGTTGAAATTGGTGTAAAATTAATGTTGGGAAATGTTTATAGGGCTGTTTCAAAGAGGTTTTGGCTTTGGTTGGGCTTTGATTTTGGGGTTTGGGCTTGTTTGGGTTAGGTTTGGGTTTAGGTCAAAATTGGGCTTATTGGCTTTGGGTTGAATTTAAGTGGGGTTTGGGTATAAATGTTGGGCAAATAATGTTAGTGTTTTGTTTGTAGGGATGTTAAGGAAGGTTTAGAAAAGATTTGGGGTCAATTGGAGTTGAATTGGGTGAGTTTGGGTTAGGTTTGGGTCATGGGTCCAAATTGGGCTTTAAGGCCAAAAGTGGAATTGGATCCAAATGTCAATCAAATTGAACTTGGATTTGGTCTAGATTGGTGTTGGAAGTGTTGAATTAAAGTTTAGAATTGAATTGGACCAGAATTTGGGTCAATTGGGTAGGTTTGGTTTGACATTGGGTTCACTTTGGGTTATAATGAGTCAAATTGGGGGTTTTGACAAAAGTAGGGTAAATTGCCAAAGTTGGCCCATGGTGTAGTTGAACAAAATGAAATTGGGAATATTTGGGATTTTCTGGAATTTTCTGGGAATTTTCTGAATTTTTGGATTTTGGGGTCAAGAGGGGTATTTGGAGGGTATTGGGAGGTATTTTTGGAATTTTTGGTATTTTTGGCTATGAATGATCAATTTGAGTAATGTGGAAATGTTTGTGATTGGTTTTGAGGAATTTTTGGTGATTTGGAAATTTTGAAAATTTTGGGTAATTTCAAGGGCTTCTGGTAGGCTAGGCGGGTGTAGGGTCCAAGGGTCAAAAATTGAAAATTTGGAAAATTAAAGATTGGGTGAATATAAGTGAAATGAAATAATTTTGGTTGAGCTATGAAGCCATATCAAACCCACATGAGCCATGAAAGGACTCATTTGAGGCATCCACTATGTTGTTCCTAACCCTCTTAGCCAAGGGCTTAGGGGTTAAGGACCATCCATGTGAATCACCTACATGAGTCAGGAGGTCAAGTTAGGTATGGGTGTGGTTTTAGGAGGTGTGTGAAAGTGTAGTGTGTAAATGTAGTGTGTGTGTAAGTCAGCCCCCTTCACCAGACCAGGCCACCCAGGGCAGTCCTAAGGCCAAAGAGTCCTATAGGAACCCATCCTTTAAACTTCCACACTTGATTTCAACCCTCTAGGTGATTAGGGGTCTATAGTCAAGTTTGTGGAGTTTGCAGGGAGTTAAGAAGTGGTTTGAATTTCTAAGTGGTGGGTCCCAATGCTAATCCTCTAAGATAGTCAAAGGAAAAACCTAAGGCTAGATCCTAAGTACTAAAGAGAAGAAGAGAAGACCTCATCAAAAATGAGGTCAACAACCTTCTTTAAACCCTTTTCACCTTAAACATGATACACTCTAAACCATACTTTGCCACCTAATCCTTGATGTGGACTTCACTACCTTTGGTAGGTTGACTCACATGATCCTCCCAGCCCAAAACCAGAACTTGGAAGGGTGCACCAAACCCAAAATGGTGGGTTGACCCATTTGGACCCAAAATGAGCCTCTCCCCATACCATTTTAATCCAAGCCCTTTACACATGTCCATGGACAATTGACTGCACAAACCTCCAGCCCTGACCCACCTGGACCTGAGGGTGACCCATGCCTGCCGTCCAACGGCCTGGGTCACCGGAAAACACCATGGCCGAGACCTTGGGAGGAGCCAAAGTTTGGAATTCCCACCTGCTGAGCTGCCCCATCCCCAGTGGCCATTGCAGCTGTTCTTCTCTTGCCAAGAGCAGTGATCCCGGTCCTTAACTCCCCCTGGG
The DNA here is from genome assembly GCA_022702705.1 of Papilionanthe hookeriana x Papilionanthe teres. Classification (NCBI taxonomy): domain Eukaryota; kingdom Viridiplantae; phylum Streptophyta; class Magnoliopsida; order Asparagales; family Orchidaceae; genus Papilionanthe; species Papilionanthe hookeriana x Papilionanthe teres. The sequence goes on along the minus strand of CM040426.1, from coordinate 15,940,622 downwards.
AGGCCATCCAGCCTCTCCTATTTAAACACCACCTCTCTCGGCCATGGGGAGTTGCTGAATCAACCATAAGGAAACTCTGCCAAAATCACTCCAGACTCTCCCCACACCTAGAGCATTTGATCCCCACTGTCCTCTTGCCCTAATCCCCACTAATTGAGCTCAATTTTGGAGCTCAATTCTTAGGCCAGAACAGGACACTCCCAAATCCTCCACCAAAGTCAAATTAAACTCACCTACACCTGCACAAGGTCAAGAGGAGAAGTTCCCCAGTGAAAGCCCCCTCTCCAGGCCACCCATCTGTTCCAGACTCCAAGCTTTGTAATTGGTTTCCTGGTTTCCTTGATATCAGAGAGATTTTTGAAAAATATAAAATTCATTTTTCAACCTTTATTTTATTTTTAAATTAATTAATACTCCAAAACTCAAAATAATTATAATAAACATAATATAATTCAAAAAATCACCAAAATTGGTCCAAGTGGTCCTCTGGTCATTAGTAATGTCCCATAATTTTCTTAAGGACAGAAACTTTCCCTTGGTCATGTTATTAAATTTTCCTTGAAAATTCTTATTTTCCACCAAAAATAATTATATAAATAAATTAAATACAGAAAAATCACATTTTCTCCTCTAATGTCTTGATTGACATATGAGTGAAGTCACATAAAAATTTCAAATTCATTTAAGCTCAATTTAGTGAGTTATGAAATTAATAAGTTTAAAGGGCAAAATAGTAATTAAAATTTTAACCTATAATTAAAAATTTTAGGTTTAATTAAAAGGGTGGGTAAAATATTTGATATTAAGGTGATTTTGGATGTTTGAAACTTAGACATTTAAAGGGTAGAAACCTATCAAATAATTTGAAAGTAATCAAAATAAACCTTAATTAAATAATTAATTAAATTTGGAAGAATAATGAAAAATTTGAATTATTAAAATAGGGATATTATTAGGAAGAAATTTATTCTTTAATCTAAGAATCCCTAAATTAATCATCTCAATAATATTTAATTCCTAATTAAAATGCTAATCCAAATTCAAAATTTAAAATGCTAAAAGACTTAATCATTAAATTAAATTAAAGTTAAAACATTTAAGTTAAATCCTTTTAAAATTTCAATTAAATTAATACTTTAACAATTAAAATTAAATCATCCCTAAAACATAAAAAAATATATATATATCAAATTAAAATTAAAAGAAAAATAATAAAATTAAATTAAAATTAAAATTAAAATTAAAACCAAATTAAGATTTAAATTTAATTTAAATTTAAATTAAATTAAATTAAATTAAATTAAAATTTAAATTAATTTAAATTAAATTAAATCAAATTAAATCACATTAAATTAAATTAAATTAAAACATATTAAATTAAATTAAATTAAAAAAAAGAAATAAAACCAAGTTAAAGTAAAATTAAAATTAAATTAAATAAATTAAAACTAAATCAAATTAAATTAAATTAAAATTAAATTAAATTAACTTGAATTAAATATAACATCACTTAAGACATAAAGAATTCAAAATAAATCTAAAATAACTTGAACATTATTCCAAACTTAAACCCATTAATTGAAATTAAATTAAATCACAAATCACTTGAACATCGATTTGCCTTCAAAAACTCTTGTTGTCATAACTCCTAAACAGAGTGTTAAATGAAGTGTTACTTCACTCATAGGATATTCAAATGTCCTAGTTCACTGAGCAAGATAACAAAACTTGAACTCCTGGATGATTAATTCATTTTTTATAATTAAATTCTCTTCGACTTAAGATAATCCTAAAAATATTGAAAAGATGTTTAAGATTCGTCTTAAGCACTCCCTCAATACGATAGGATATTTATAAGAACAATTGAACTTAATTGTTCTTTGATGAAGAAAATCGTCCTCAAACCAAAACACAAGAACCTAGACGTCATAGGAGATGACTAGCTATAGGATTAGGAACTTGGTAGAAAACCATAACCCTTCACTTAGCTTTATCTAGGAACTTGCTTTAAATGCTTAAATATTCTAAATTGTGTTTAATTCAGCCTGGGATGACGGGAAGACCCTCCAGGTACACTTTTATTTTATTGCAATTTACCTTCTTGCAATTTACTTTATTGCAAATGCACTTTACTTTTCTTGCATGATAAACAACTGTTGCATGAAAACCCACACCTTTAGGGTAGCCCCTAAAACTAAAACCAAAACTAAATTAAAAGTCATTACAAGATAAAATTTACCGCCACAACATTTCAAAAATATAAAACAACTCAAAATTTAATCACAAATAGAATACAAAACTACAATTACAACTAAATTAAAACGTCTTGTTGGATGATCGGGAATACCTCAGATGATGTAACCTACGTGTTGTTAACGGGATTTCCCACGGTCTAAATGAAAGTGTGGAACTCATTTAATTGAGTTTAGCAAATTCATCTGGACTAAGTGAATCCGATAAAAATAACGTTGCCGGAAGGATGGAACCGTGGGATCTTAACCGGTGTTTTTATAATCAACTTTAAAATTTGTTTTAATTAAAACATAAAAAACACTTGGATTTTAAGACTTCTCTAAACAGAACACTTTTCTCATCTCTTGTTTTTTTAATCTTCTATAACTAAACCTTCTGCAACAACAAGGAGCTCGGAGCATGGTGGGCAGCACGGCCATCGTCATCAGCAAAACCTGAGTCTACTTCAGCAAAACTTTCTTAGAATTAAATAACCGAGCCATAGGATTTCGAGGTTGTTTGCCTAATGCAACATAAATCCTCAATCTTTTTGTTAGGCATTTGCATTGCGAATTAAGCCCTAACCAGTCTTAGGATTCCGAGGTAGTCGTCCGATACGACAGAAACCCTCACATCTTCGAGGCTATTTGTATGGTCATGTCATACAAATATAAGTCCTAATTAATTAAAATTGGCAAGATCAAAACATTAAATAAATATTAGAACTTTCCTAAATTCAAGCCAAACAATAGGATAGTCGGGAAATTACTGAAGTTCGCTTCGAATCTGTAATTTCTCCTACCTTTCTTCCTTTGAATTCCCAAAAACAAAATGTTCCAAACTTGATCTATTCCCTATTGAAATTCCAAAATTCAATCCCTTGGAAACCTAAACTTTGAGATTCTTGAGAGCAGAACAACTGATTATTATCGAGAGTTTTCTTAAGTGATTCCCTTCACTTAAGATGTAATTAACTATAGGGACTTGCCCTTATAGGGAATTTTAAGAACCTAGGTAATATAAACTCTACTTAATTCATTTATATTAAGCAGGGGAACTTGTCGGCTTATAAAATTGGTTCGCAGACCAAACAGATGTCACAAATCTTCTAGTTTATTTAATCGAGCCCATCACCAAACAGTGTGTCTATTCTTCGGGATAGATACACGGTTTGTGATGCGGCGCTCGTTTATATAAACTATTTGAGATGTGAGGTCGGTTTGATTTCATATCTTAAAATTATTTTCAAAATCAAATACTACTTTCTAAATCATATATATATATATATATATTTAAATTAAAATTAAAATCTAAAATTCGCCGACAACTTCTGTTAGGCGACCCCCCTTTTAAAATAATACACATAACCTAAAAATAAGCCGTACAAACCCAACTGAACTAAAATACTCTTCATTCCTTAAAACTATTCATATTGCCCTAATTCTCCCAAACTACCAATATAACCCAATTTTCACCAAAATTCTCAAAAATTACCAAAATGTCCTTAAAACTCTAAAAATTTCAACAACTCCAAATTTCTATAATTTCATAAAAAATCATTCTAAAACACTTCAAATTATTTAAATTGCCCAAATTCACCAAAAAAATATCCCAAAATTAGCTAAAAGTCAAATAATTCCCAAAATGCCCTTATGACTCAAAAATTCCCATTTCATCACCAAATCATTTCAAACTTCTTTGATTTAACCATTTAATCTAAAATACTCTATATTCCATAAAACAAGCCAAATTGCATTAATTTTTACAAAGCTACAAAAATAACCAAAAATTCACAAAAATTCCTAAAAATTAACAAAATGCCCTTAAAACCCTAAACACCCCTAAATCTCCAAATTTCTAAGATTTCACCAAAAATCATCCTAAACAATTCCAAAATATTCAAATTGCCCAAATTCACACCAAATCTTAGAAAATTAGCAAAAATCGCTAAAATTTCAAAATGCCCCAATGCGCTCTTTTCTTCACTAAAATCATTATAAACCTCTTAAAATTACCCATCTCATCTAAAATACTCCACATTCCTTAAAACTTGTCATATTGCCCTAAATTGTTCTCAACTAACAAAATAACCCAATTTTCAACCAAATTCTCCAATATTACCAAATATACTTAAAACCCAAAAAATTTCCAAAAATCTTTAAATATCTAAGATTTCACAAAAAATCATTTTGAACTACTCCAAATTATTCAATTTGCCCAAATTCACCCCAAATCTCCAAAAATTTTCTAAAATCCAAAAAATTTCCAAAATGCCCCTATGGCCCAAAAAATTCACATTTCTTCACCAAAATCATTTCAACCCTCACCAAATTTCCCACTTGATAAAAAACACTCCACATTCCTTAAAACTAGCAATGGGCCCTAAATTCTCTCAAACTACCAAAATAACTCAATTTTCCCCCAAATTATCCAAAATCGCCAAAATGCCAAAATACAAAAAAACTCCAAATTCCAAAAATTTCACAAAAAATCATTACATACACTACAAATTATTCCAGTTGCGCAAATTCGCTACAAATCTCCCAAAATTTGCTAAAATCCCAAAAAAATCCCAAAATGCCCCTATGGTCTAAAAATTCCAATCCTTTACAAAAATCATTTTAAACCTGCCAAAATTACACAATTAATCTAAAATACTCAACATTCCTTAAAACTAGCCAAATTGCCCAAAATTCTCAAAAAACTAGAAATATAACCCAATTTTCATGAAATTCTCCAAAATTACCAAAATGTCCTAAAAACACTATGATTCCCAAAAATCTCCAAATTTTTGTGATTTCATAAAAAAACATTCTTAAAAGCATTAAATTATTTAAATTGACCAAATTTACCCAAATCTCCTAAATTTAGCAGAAATCTCAAAAATTCCCTAAAAACCCCTATGAGCTCATTTCTTCACAAAAATCATTTTAAACCTCTTGAAATTACCCAACCAATCTAAAATACTCCACATTCCTTCTTACTAGCCATATTGCTCTAAATTCTCCCAAACTTCCAAAATAACCCAATTTTTACCAAAAATCTCCAAAATTACTAAAATGCCCTCAAAACCCTAGAGATCCCAAAGATCTCTGAATTACTAAGTTTTCAAAATAAAACATTCTAAACCACTCCAACTTATTCGAATTACCCAAATATCCCAAAATTAGCCAAAATTCAAATGATTCCCTAAATGCCCCTAAGGCCCAAAAAATACTCCACATTCCTTAAAACTGGACATATTGCCTAAAATTCTCATAAACTACCAAAATAGTCCAATTTTCACTCAAATTCTCCAAATTTACCAATAAGCCCTTAAAACCCTAAAATTTTTAAAAATCTCCAATTTCCTAAGATTTCACCAAAAATCATTCTAAACCACTTCAAATTATTCAAATTGACCAAATTCACCTGAAATCTCCAAAAATTAGCAAAAATCCCAAAACTCCCAAAATGCCCCTACAACCCAAAAATTCTCAATTCTTCACCAAAATAATTTAAAACCTCTCCAAATTACCAAATTTATCTAAAATACTCCACATTCCTTAAAACTAGCCAGATTCCGATATATTTTTCAAACAACTAAAATAACCTAATTTTCACTCTAATTCTCCAAAATTATCAAAATGCCCTTAAAACCCAAGAAACTCAAAACTCTTAAGAATTCACCAAAAATATTTCTAAAAAACTACAAATTATTAAAATAGCCCAAAGTAACCCCAAATCACCCAAAATTAGCCAACATCCAAAAAATTTGTAATATGGCCATATGGCCCAAAAATTCTCATTTCTTCACCAAAATAATTTTAAATCTCTCCAAATTGCCCAATAGATCTAAAATACTCCATTGTCCTTAAAACTAGCCAAATTACCCTAAATTCTAAAAAAAATCAGAATAACCCAATTTTCATGAAATTCTCCAAAATTACCAAAATGCTCTTAAAACCCTAAATATTCCAAAAATCTCTAAATCCCTAAGATTTCACTAGAAATTGTTCTAAAACATTTGAAATTATTCAAATTGCCTAAATTCAACCCAAATAACCCAAAATTACCCAAAATCCTAAAATTTCCAAAATTCTCATATGGCCTAAAAATTTCCATTTCATCACCAAAATCATTTTAAACTTCTCCAAATTATCGAATTGATATAAAACAATCCACTTTCCTTTAAACTCGCCAAATTGCATTAAATTCTTCCAAAATAACCCAAATTTCACAAAAATTCTCAAAAATTACCAAAAAACCCTTAAACCCTCAAAATAACAAAAATCTCCAAATTTATAAGATTTCACCAAAATTCATTCTAAACAACTCCAAATTATTCAGATAACCCAAATTCACCCCAAATCTTATAAAATTAGTAGAAATCCTAAAGATTCTCAAAATGCCCCTGTGAATTTATTTCTTCACCAAAATCATTTTAAACATCTTCAAATTACCCAATTGATCTAAAATACTTCATATTCCTTAAAACTATTCATATTGATCTATTTTCACCCAAATTTACCAAAATGCCCTTAAAACCTTAAAAATTCCAAAAATCTGCAAATTCCTAAGATTTCACAAAAAGTCATTCCAAAACACTACATATTACTCAAATTGCATAAATTCTCCCCAAATATCCAAAAACTAGCCAAAATCCCAAAATATCCCAAAATGCCTTTCTGGCCCAAAAATTCACATTTCATCACAAAAATCATTTTAAACTTCGCCAAATTACCCATTTGATCTAAAATACTTCACATTACTTAATACTAGCCAAATTGCATTAAATTTTACAAAACTACTAAAAATACTCAAATTTCACAAAAATTCTCCAAAATTACTAAAATGCCCTTAAAACCCTAAATATTCCAAACATCTCCAAATTCTGAAGATTTCACCAAAAATTATTCTAAACAACTCCAAATTATTTAAATAGCCCAAATACACCCCAATTTCCTAAAATTAGCTGAATTCCCAAAAATTGCCAAAATGCCCCTTTGGGCTCATTTCTTCACTAATATCATTCTGAAACTCTTCCAATTACCCAACATATCTAAAATACTCAACATTCCTTAAAATTAGCCATATTGCTCAAAATTCTCTCGAACAACCAAAATAACCACCCAATTTTCAAGCACATTCTCTCCAAAACTACTAAAACACACTCCATATTATTAAAATTATCCAAATACACCCTAAATCTCCCAAAATTAGCCAAAATCCAAAAAGTTCCCAAAATGCCCCTATGGCCCAAAAATTCTCATTTCTTCACAAAAATCATCTTAAACCTCTCCAAATTATCCAATTGATCTAAAATACTCAACATTCTTTAAAACTAGCCAAATAGCCCCAAAATCTATAAAAAACCAAAATAACTAATTTTCACGAAATTCTCCAAAATTACCAAACACCTTTAAAACCTTAAAAATTTCAACAATCTCCATTTCCTAATATTTCACCTAGATTCATTCTAAAACACTTTAAATTATTCAAATTGCAAAAATTCACTCAAAATATCCCAACACTAGCCCAATTCTCAAAAATTCCTAAAACGCCAACATGGCCTAAACATTCTCATTTCATCACCAAATCATTTTAAACTTCTCCAAATTACTCAATTGATCTAACATACCCCACATTTCTTAAAACTAGCCAAATTGTGTTAAAATTCGCCAAAACTACTACAATAACACAAATTTATCCAAAACTCTCCAAAATTACCAAAATGCCCTTAAAACCCTAAAATTCTAAAAAATATCCAAATTCCTAAGATTTCACCAAAAGTTAATCTAAATAACTCCAAATTATTCAAATTGCTCAAATTCACCCCAGATCTCCTAAAATTAGCAGAAATCCATAAAATTTCTAAAATACCCCTTTGGGCTCATTTCTTCACCAAAATCATTTTAAACCTCATTAATTTACCCAACCGATGTAAAATACTCCACATTTCTTAAAATTGACCATATTGCCTTTAATTCTCCCAAACTACCAAAATAACCCAAATTTCACCCAAATTATCCAAATTACCAAATTGACTTTAAAGCCCTAAAGATCTCAAAAATCTCCAAATTCCTAAGATTTAAGAAAAAATCACTCTAAAATAATCAAAATTATTCAAATTTCACAAATTCACCCTAAATCTCCCAAAATTTGCCAAAATCCTAAAAATTTCTAAAATGTCGTGATGGCCTAAAAAGTTTGCATTTCTTCACCAAAATCATTTCAAACCTCTCTAAATAACCCAATTGATCTAAAATACTCCACATTACTTAAAACTAAACAAGTTACGCTAAATTCTGCCAAACTACCAAAATAACACAATTTTCCCCCAAATTCTCCAAAATTACTAAATGGTCCTTAAAATCCTAAAAATCCTAAAAATCTCCAAATTCCTAAGATTTAAAAAAAAATCATTCTAAACCACTCCAAATTATACAAATTGAGTAAATTCATCCCAAATCTCCCAAAATTAGTCAAGATCCTAAAAATTCCCAAAATGTCCCTAAGGCAAAAAAAATTCCCATTTCTTCTCCAAAATCATTTTAAATCTTTCCAAATTACACAACTGATCTAGAATACTCCATAATCCTTCAATCTAGCCAAATTACCCTAACTTATCCAGAACTAACCAAATAACCCAATTTTTACCAAAATTCTCCAAATTACCAAAATCCCACTAAAACCCTTAAAACACACAAAATCTCCAAATTACTAAGATTTCACAAAAAATCGTTCTAAACCACTTCAGATTATTCAAATTGCCCAAATTCAACTCAAATCTCCCAAAATTAGCCAAAATCCCAAAAATTCCCAAAATGACAAAATTCCCAAAATTAGCCATTTTTTTTGTCATTGGTGAGTTGTAGAGTATTTTCATTTTATTTTTAGGATTTTTCTTTATCAAATTATGATTTTGAAAAGTTTAATAGAATTTTTTAAAATTATTTAAATCTTACTTAAACTAATTTCCATTGGGCGCTGATTAGATCATTTGTCGCACAGAAGTCACATGCGACACTATTCAAATCGTGGGACCTTACACTTGGGTAGCCACATAGCTCGCAGTTCCATCTGTTTCATATCTACAGATTCATGATCATGCTGGATCACAACCATCCTTTTCTAATACACAAAAATGGATGACATCCAGCCATTGTCCCATAGCTGCTATTAATCGTAATCCGTTCATATTTAAACCTTAAGATCTTGTCAAATCTTAATGAATTTTAATGAGATTTATTTTTAGAGCTTCATCTCAGGGGGATGATCACATCTATATCGTTATATAGGTGTTTTGAAATGATCTTCTTCAAAAATGCCAGAACCTGGGCAAAATTTAGGGTTGAGTGTCCATACCTAGTCTTGATGAGGTGAAGCCTTAATCAAGTCTGATAGAAACAATCGTCAAGACCTCACGAAGCTCCTGCTTAGCTCAATTTGAAGTGAAATCAGGTCAGGGTATGATTTCACTGAAATGGGTTCACGGTTTGGTCTTGGGATGGGTTAAAGCTTGTGGGAAGAGCCAATTGTGATTAGGACTTCCTCGTGCAGCTCAGTGACAGTATGGAAGTGGCTAATTTGGAATTTGGAAGGGTTTTGTGTTGACCCAAAAATTTGTCCTAATTTTTAGGTGAGAAATTAGACTTCTTTAATGGATTACAGAGGTCCACACTATGGGGCATCAAATGCTTTGGTAAAGTGGAATGAGTTTGGTGTTGAAGACTTTTTGGAATTGGGGACTGTAGGTAGGGCTCTTTTCTCCATGGGAGCTCTCAGGTTAGCCAATTTATTAGCATGGAGAAGCCATGGATAAGCTTTGATTTGCTTAGGGAAGAAGGTAAATAGCCTCATGATCGCTAGAGATAGATTTCAGCTTTAAGATAACCATGGTTAAGCTTCCCTAAGTCCTCCACGATGAACCTTCATTATGGTGGAAATTTGGCCATGGGTTTGGATTTCTTCCATTAGGGTGATGATGAGGTGGTGAGGGGCCCAAGGATGAGTCAGCTTTTTACCAAGTTTGATAATAGTTGAGTAATTGACCAAGGTTTGACCAATATAAATCCAAGGTTACCATGATGACTCATTTGACCTTATCATGGTTGAATGAGCCATACAGGGCAATTGGATAGCTTGATTTGATGATATGGTTAGGTTTGACCAATTTAGTGCTTAGGTTTACCAAATGGTCATGTTTGACCATTCTGGTGTCTTAAGTTAATCAAGAGTTCAAGTTTGACTAGTTCCGTGTTTGGGTTGACTAGATAGTCCATGTGGTATTATCTTTGGTTCATTTTGACCATTTTAATAAGGTTTGATCAAATGGGTCTTAGGGTTGACCAAATGGTCCATGTGATGGTCACTTAGGTCCCTATTTGACCATTCTGACCAGGTTTGACTAAATGAGTCTTTGGGTTGACCAAATGGTCAATGTGATGGTCACTTTAGTCCATATTTGACCATTTTGACCAAATTTTGACCAATTGGCTATATGGTTGACCAAATGGTCCATGAGGTGGCCATAGGGTCTTAAATTTGACCAATTAGGTCAAGGTTGACCAAATAGTCCAAGAGTTGATCATTTCATCCAAAAATGACTATTTTGACCAAATTTTAACCAATTAGGTCTATGGTTGACCAAATGGTCTATGTGGTTGTCATTGGGTCCAAAGTTGACCATTTTAACCAAAGTTTGATCAATTAGGTGTATGGTTGACCAAAAATTCCATGTTGTGGTCATTGGGTCCAGAATTAACCATTTTGACAAACGTTAACCAAATATTTTTATGGTTGACCAAATGGTCTATGTGGTGCTCATTCGGTCTAAAATTGAGCATTTTAACCAAAGTTTTTCAAATGGGTCTTAGTGTTGACCAAATGGTCGATGAAGTAGCCATTAAGTTCAAAATTGACCATTTTAACCAAAGTTTGACCAAATAGGTCTTAGGGTTGACCAAATGGTCCATGGAGAGTTCGTTGGGTTCAAAATTGACCATTTTGACATGGTTTGACCAAATAGGTCTTAGGGTTGACCAAATGGTCCATGTGGAGACCATTGGGTCAAGGGTTGACCAAATGATCCATGGTGTAACAATTGGGTCAAAAGTTATTCAAATTAGAGTTTGCCATTGCTCATCTGATCATTTGAGGATGTCATCATCTGATTATTTGAGGTGCTTAGGAGTTAGCAACACTTCGACATGAAGCCCTATGTGCCACAGTTTGTTGAGCCAGGACCATCGAGGACTATTTCCCTTGATAGTGAGGAGTACAACCTCGAGGACTGCCAACTGTTTTAGATTATGAATTGGCAAAAATACATAGGGTCTAAAAACAAGTGTTTGAGCATTACAATAAAATTCAAGGAAATTTTATCAACATACTGGGAGGCCTCGAGCTACATACTATATTTTTCTCAGCCAGTAATAAAAACAAGATTTTGGACTGCGTGTTTAACCTTATAGATTTGGGACTTGCAGGCCATTTGAAGGAGAGAACATATTCAGAACCCAAAAAATGGAAGAGAGGAAAAGATAGGATCACTATTTAATGCGACTGCTGCTACAATTTTTCATATAATAGGAAGGCGAATCTCCTAGAGATTCTGAGATATGATGAAGTGGATTCTATGCCATCATGAATAAAGGAGATGATTAAAAGAATGGTGGAATGTCATATATTGCCAGCAAATTGCATTCCAAATAGTTTCATCATCAACATTTGTGAAGAAGGGGACTGCATGACGCTACACATTGACCATCATGAATTTGTCATGCCCATTTGTACAGTTTTATTAATGAGCCAGAGCAACATCATATTTGGGAAAGAAATTCAAATTATTGGCCCAGAATAATTTTGAGGATCAGTTAAGATAATGCTTCTGATTGGGGCAGTACTAGTTTTAGAATTAAATGAAGCAAATTTGGTGAAGCACTGCATCCCCGGGAGTACCGCGCTGAAGAGTCTCAGTCACTTTCAAAAGAATTGACAGCAAATTACTGTATGGATATCAGCTCGACCCAGAGCTAGAGGGTCTTGGACCACTGGAGTTCTGAGATAGCTGTACCTCTAAGTATATGCAAGGGAACATTTGTCTCAGAGCATGGCCTGAAAGGTTAGCTTGGTTACAAAATAATCACGGAAGACAGGCAGGATTTTGCTATTTTTGTACCTCTTCAGAGTTGACGACATATGATATGGGAGATTCCAGTTTTCACAAAAAATGTACTTCCAATGTTTTGGATACCTTTCAGTATGACCGGTTGCACTACTTCTTCAGATCAGTATCAACAAAGTTCATTTCTATCTCAGCATAAGTTTTTAATTGCCACATTTGTACGATTGATGAGAAGCCGTAGGACCATATGTTGGTCCCAAATAACAATAAACAAAGAATGATATAACTAAAATTTGAAAATCTATAGAATCTTAAAATCTGAAATTAGAAAGAAAAAAAATCTTAATCTGAAATCTGTACTTTCCATAACACCACTTCCTACAAATTCTATTTTCACAGAACTCTACACTTCATAAATTTTCCTTGATCTCTGCACGAACATTTAAATAAAATTTAGCACTACATGAATTTCGACAAATATTCTATGCACTTAGCAAAATTTATTACAATCTCAGTACTCAGCACTCGGATAGGACCTTGTCCTACTCCATCTCAGTAATCTCAGCATTCAGGATATGCCTCATCGTACTCCCTATCAACACTTAGCAATCTCAGCATTTGGGATAGGCAACATCTTATTCCCTCTCAACACTCAGTAATCTCAGCAATTCGAGATCAATACATAAATTTTGATTCTCTGCTCAGCACTTCAAGGCAGGTTTGTGACCCCCTTGAATGGAGCAAGGCATCATAGTCCTCATCTCAACATTTCGAGATCAGTACCAAAATTCTAATTCTCTTCTCAGTACTTTGAGGAAGGTATAAGACTCCCTTAAATCGAGCAAGTAATCCTAGTCCTCATCTCAGCATTACAAGATTGATGCCTAATTTCCAATTCTCTTCTCAGCACTTCGAGGCAGGTTTGAGACTCCCTTAAATGAAGTAGGGCATCCTAGTACTCATCTCATCATTTCGAGATTGAGACCTAAATTTTGATTCTCTTCTCAACACTTTGACGTGGAATAAGACCCCTTTAGTGGAGCAATTAATCTAATTCTCTTTTCTCCACTTTTGTCACCCTTAGGTCGGATGTGAGTTCCTGAGGTTTCTTTCCTAGACATTCTCAGCACCACCACTATCTCTTGGGTTGGATGTGAGTCCCCGTGGTTTTCTCTCCAATGTAGTACTCCTTCCCCACAACTTTTCAAATCTAAAGCTTTGCAAAATCACAAGAAACTGGAAATCAAATGATAAAAATCAAAATCAGAATTGAAAATCAAAATATCAAAATTAAGGTCAAAACCAGAATCCAAATAAAATTATCAAATTCACCTCGATTATCAGCTTTTCGATATGAAATTTTGATGGTTACCTGAATAAATTCATAAAGCATCCCTTCAAAAAGATAGAAAAGAAAGACGTTATATTAAATATGAAAGCCACGCTATGATTTGGAAATTGAATTCACGACTATAATTTGAAAACACTCCTGTGTCTTCCCCAGCAGAATTGAATCTCACTCAATTTTTTGCTTTCTTCTAAGCATACTGGTATAGATGTTTGTATTTGTTTTGTTGATCACTTTTTTCAAAGCCGATACATGCGGTGTGCTTGTCCGCCACACCACACATATTGGGGGTTTATTTGTTGAACTCACTTTTGTTGAGGTCTAGTCTCTCTTCTTTATAAACCTAGGATCTAGCTATAGGACTTTTATGTTGATTATTCTAGAAGACTAGTTATGGAACTCCACCATATTAAAATGTTACAAACACTTCTTTACTCTTCTTGGAGTTCCATATTTTTGGTTTTAACCTCTAGCACTTAGTAGGATAGAGTTAAACATGGGGGAGCATAGGATTACCTAACCTTAGGATTAGCCCTGGGTGGTGTGGCCTTGGTCAGCCTTACACACTTGAACCCTTCACTGTCCCTCACACACTTCAACACGATTGCATTCATAACCTAGAGCCATAGGACCATTCATCTTGACCCATTCTTCCCAATTTTTGGGATCTTATGTGAGTGGTCCCCCAAACCATATTCCATTGGCTAAGGTGGCTAAGACCAACACATGGAGGGTCCATGGGAATCCCCTTGGTCTTGGGGCACCCACAAGGCTGGTCATGTGGTTAGCATCCTTAAGTAAATCTCATTTTACCAAAACCTCCATTTTGACCTTTCACCCCCTAAACTTCCCCAAAATTAAATAAATGCCCATAGAAACCTAGTTTTCAAAAAAATTTCCAAACTATAAAATTCCCTTCATGAATCATTTCAAACTATTCTAAGCCACTCAAATTGTCTAAAATACCAAAATTTTCCCAAAAATCTCAAAATAACCCCAAATTTGCAAAAATTACCAAAATACCCCTCATATTCCAAAAATTCCCAAAATCTTCCAAATCACTCTAAGTGCCATCACGATCAATTTAAAATAGTTAATACCTTCAATTTCACTTAAATCCATCATATTTAGCTAAATGTTGCCAAAATTCCCAAATTTTCCTTAAGTGCCTAATGTCCCCAAGTGACCTCAAATTACCAGCAACTTGAGTTCAATCTCACCCAATTTCAACCCTAAACTTAATTTCATCATACCCAAACCCAATTGAAACCAAACCCAAGCCCAATTGAACCCAAGTCCAAACCCCAAATCTAAGTCCAAATGAATTGCCCCTAATTGACCGAAAATTACCCCCAAGTTGAGCTTTCTGACCAATCAAATTTCTCAAATTTCAAATCCATTTTGAATCTTATGATTTCTAAATCGAATTTCAGTCCGATCCAAATCCAATTTGATTGGTCCATGATTAATTTCAAAAATTAAAATCCATCATGCATGTTTAAAAGCCCATACCCATATGCATTTCTAAAAGCCCATATGATCGATTTTAAAAGCCGAAATCAAAGCCCAAATGATAAAATTATTTCCCCATCATCCCCATGGCATATAAAATCTTTTCACCATGGAATCATACCAAATTTCTCCATGCATACATGGCACTTTACCCAATTTAGGCATCATGGCATATTTTTCCAAAAATTCATGAAAATTAAAAAAACCTTTTAGATGACACTTTTCCTTGGCAACATACACATCAAGACATGACTCTTGGAGCATTCCATGGACATCCCAAAGTAAATTTTGTCAAATTTAGCAAGTGGAGGTGACCACTCTCCCTTCTCTCCTTAACTTGAATTTACCCTTTCATGAAGCATTTAAACCATTTCCCCATTCTTAAGCTAGCCATTTGACCTCACCCAAACTTGCTCATGGGTCTTAGAATTAATCATAACCACTTTAGGACCTGGTTTAGCCACTGGACCAAAAGGTTAAACCCAAGCTAGCCCAACTTGCCCAAAGTTCACCTTTCCATTGGATTTCCACCATGGAGCCACTTTAAATCAAAATTAAATTCACCATTCAACCTCCTTGACTCACCTAAACTTAGAGGTGACTCGACCCAAGTCAGCCAGCCACCACAGCCATTGAAAAACATCACACCCAAGAAGACCGAAATAAATAAACCAAAATTGGGACTCCCTGATGTGGCGCAACCCCATTGGACACTGGAGCTCTTCTTCACTCCAACTAAGCAGCCTCCCTACCACCATGGCTTGCCCTAATGGAAGAGCACCCCCCACGTCTAAATAAGGAAGTGTGCTAAAACCATAACAAAACTCTGCCAAAATTCTTCTAGACTTTCCCACAGCCTATAGAAGCTCATACCCATCATTTTCTAGCCCATATTCCCAATTTTAGAGCTCAATTTTAAAGCTAAAAAAAACATTTTCATTGTCATCCAATAAAACACCACCAATCCTTCAATTAGACTGTTCTTAAGCTTCACCGCAGTAAAAGAGGCAGCTTCCCACTGAAATCCCCATCAATTGAAGCCTCTGCACCATACTTCCACCAAGGCCACACCACCTGTAGGAGGAAGTCCTACTCATACCCATCTCCAAATCAAAATGGCACTTTAGCAACCTTCATTGGACTTCACTGAAGCTTCTGTAACCATCTGATTAGGGCCTCACCACTCAGACAAAGGTATGCATTATTATCTCCATTTTTAGGGTCAGTTTGAGCCTTTGTGAAGTGAACTCGCATTCATACTTGATTAACCATATAGTTGGGTTCACCTTTTGTAGCTGAAGCTTTAGGAACAAGCCCCATGCAATTTGATTGATAATTTAGGGATAAATTAGGGTTAGAAAATGTAATGCTCACGAGTTACACTAGTTGGGAATGAAGAACCACGGTTGTCAGATCACATGTGTCTCAATTGGTTGGCCCAGATTGCACCGGAAGGAAGGATGGAACGTGAACAGCGGGACACGCGGCTACTAAGTTGGATGGCGATGGTGAATCAAATGGTAACGCGTAGCACTTCAGAGTTGTCGTAGGTTGCCTTGGCGCTTACGTCGACAAGTAGAAAAATGGCTATTTTTTATTCATTTAAATACATAAAATTTAAAAAATCATAATTTGGTGTTAAAAATCATAAAAATAAAATAACAATACCCTCACTCAGTAAATAGAGGAAAACTTTATGGAGTTAAATTTAAAAATTTATTTTTTGTATTTTATTTTTAATTAATTAAATACTGAGAAAATCATCTTAATTATATATAATTAAATAATGATAAGAATAATATGATCTTTTGGGGGGTTTATCCCTTTGAGGTTTATGGATGTTTCCCTGATTTTTCCTAAGTTAGTGAGCATCTATAACATAGTAAACCCTTATTTTCAAGTTAAATCACTCTTTCTCATTTAAGATAATTATAATAATTATAATAAATACAATATAAATAAGAAAATTATAAAAAAGGTATTGGTAAATTTACTGTGGTTAGAGAAATATAGCAAAAATGAAAATGGAATTTTAAAGACTCAGAACATATTTTTCTAATTTAAAATTAAGAAAAATACCAAAAATAAGAAATAAATACATAATATTTCAAATAATTACGAAATGGGACAAATTGAAGCTTACCACTTCATGAGACTCTTGGAAAAATCCTAAGGTCATTAAAATTATTTTTTATACAAAATCTAATTTTCTAAGTAAATATGAATTTTTCTTAAAATGATTATATAAATTAAAATAAAAATGAGAAAATTATAAAAATTGGTTCGGAGAGTTCCTTAAGTCCGAGAGGAACTTAAGAAAAATAAAATTGAGTTTAAAATAAATAGTTTATTTTTAAGCTATTTTATAAGTTCTAAATAATTAAAAATAATGAAAAATTATTATAATACAAAAAGACACCAAAGTGTCACAAATTTTGCCCTGATCATTTGAGATCCTTTAAAAATTTTTTCTTAATTTTTAAAAATTTAATTATGTATTTTTTAAGTGCTAAAAATGTATTTTTCTTAATTTTTTCATTAAAATTATTATAATAAATAAAATAGAAATCATCAAAATGAAATTTGTTTCTTTGTGTTATTTGGGCTTAGAGAAATTTAAAACATAAAAAGTAATTTTTGAAATTAATTTATATTTTCTATTTAATTAATCCCTAAAATCAATAAATAATTATAAAAAATTAAAATATAATGCAAAAATTTAGAAAAATTAATCTTAGCGGTTCTCTGACTGTGAATCTTCGATAAATATCCTACGGACAGAAAGTTTATCTTGATTGATTAAATGAATTAACCTTGAAATATCCTAGTTTTGGATTAAATAATTATATAAATTAAAATATAGATATATGTCATAATTCTTGCTCTGGTATTTCAATTAACCAATGAGAGATAGGTCAGCAAATTTTCAAGCCTCTTTGAATTAGTTTAAAAGATTTATGAAGATAGGAGCCCTAAGGGCCAAATTATAATTTCCACCTTCTCAGCTCTAATTAAAATTTAAGATGGGTTAAAATCTTAAGGGATAATATTTTGATCATCAAAAAATATCTTAGGGTGATTGAAATAGGAGTGTAAGAGGTAGAAATCAATTAACTTCCACTTTTAGAAAAAGAAGGGAATAGTTGCAATTATCCAGTTATTAAGTCTTGGAAGAATAAATCAATTTGGATGATCTAAATGTTTGGGGCATGAGTTAGGAAGTTAATAATTCACCAACCTAAAGTCATAAACCAATGGTGAGTTATAGGTTTATCTCTCAATACAAATTAAACATTCTTAATGTGAATTTTCCTAAATTACACATTTACCCCTAATGCATTTTAAACTGTGTAGTAATTTTAATCTAAATACTTAAGGGTTAGTTGAAAGATAAAACATAATTAATCTCCCTCAAACATTACAAGCTCAAGCTAGTCCCCTCTCTCATGGGTTAATTGAGGTATAACAATGAGCATAACCTAAAGACTAAACTCAGATGAATGATTAATCAACATAATAAGTTCATAAGAACTCGAAACAATTCAAAGGATTTTAAAATTTGTTTAGTGTTGTTCCCAAAGCATTTTTATGATGTTTTGGGTGTTTTGAAAGACAATAGAACCTATTATGATTTGATAAGGAAAATCATCCTTAAAATCTTTAGGGACGCACCAAGTTATGCCCCGAGACCCGTTAATTCACCTAAATTAATAAAAATACCATAAATTACTTATCCTACATTTACATCCCAGTGCACCGGGATTTGATCTTGAAGATTACACTCAAATCCTTATGGCAATTGAGGACATTTATTTGCCACAAATGGATCATTGGACTTATATAATTTTGAGGTCTTGGTGGTTAGGGCAATGATGGTAATGCTTTTGTGTGCTAAAATGAGATATACAATGCAATGCGGGAATTTTAAAATAGTTTCTCCTAACTCAAGGACCTTTAATAAGGAAGAGGATAAGGACCGATGATATTATTCACCGACTCTTGGTGGGATCCTTGTCCCCGATAGTCTTAGGTTGTTAGTATTCCCATCTTAATTGGAATGACTAACCTATGGACTGCACTAATTTACAAAATTAAGATAAAATTTCTTTTGATTTATAAAACAAACTCTCCATGAAAACATTGACATGAAAATTGAAGGATTTTGATGAAAATTTATAAGGTTCCATGGTTAGACATTTGGATAAATTTTAGGACTGCCTTCTATAGGTTGTTGGGTTAGTAGCTCCTACCCATGAGCGGGAAGCACACAGTCTAGCTCTGAGACCCCACCTTTACTGATGCCTTCTACCTAGTCTTAGTTTTTCATATGTAACTATGTGTTTTTCTTTTTTGTGTTTCTCAGGACGTACTTTCTTACCTTTGTTGTACAAGATTTTTGCTTTGCTTGCTTACTTTCTGCAATTTATTTAAATTTTTTGCAAATTATATTATGCTTAAGGGACTAACCATGCAGCAGTAGAAGAAGCCTAGGTAGATTTTTATAGTTTATTTATAACATTTTAATTTAGCGCATTTTACTTTTCAATACATTCATTTATTTACTCGCAATTTACTTATTCTGCATGAAAAAAATAAATAAAAAATAAAAATAAAAACAAAAAACAAGACCAAAACCACGAACAAAACCAAAACCAAAACAGAAGTGTAACACTAAATCAAAACAATAAAAACAAGAAAAAAACTTGACATGCACACTGCAAAACTATAAACCCTAACCTAGAAAGAATGCATGACTATTACAACTGTAATGAGGAGCTTGGGGCGAACATCATGGGTAGCATGTTGAAGGCATGCAAGAGAACAACTTCGAGAGAAAAGACAAGACTGTAACAGCAAACCCTTTCCTTAGAATTAAACGAAAAGTCATAGGACTTTGAGCTTGATTCTTAGAACTACATAAATTCTCACCTGATCTTTAGGCATTTGTACTCATCTTAGAATTCCAAGGTCGTTTTCCCATACGACATAAACTTTCCTCTCTTCTAGGTTGTTTATATGATCAGTATCATGAAAATGCAAGATTAAAATAATAAAATTAGTAGGATAAAACATTAAATAATTTCTCTTTAAAATTGAAGCCAAATCATAGGATAGTTTGGTACGATGCCAAACTTCTTGTGATCCGTACATTTCCTAATTTTATTTTCTTTGATTCTAAAAAAAATGTTACAACATGATCCTTTCCCACTTGAATTTACCATGTCCGACCTTGAACACCCTAAACATTGAAACTCGTGAAGACAATACCCCTAGTCTAAAATGAGAATTTTCTTAAGTGACTTGAGTTGCTTAAGATGTAATTAATTAGAGTGGCTTGCCCTTATAGGAAACTTAAAGGACCCAACTTAATATAAACTCTATCTAATCCTTTATGTTAGATAGGAGAATGTGTCATCAATATAAAGGTTTTTGCAAATCAAAATGAATGTTATAACTTTCGTAGTTTATTTAACCTCATTATTAAGCAATTTTTCTATTCTTCGGGGTAGATGCATAGCTTGCAATGTTGTACTCATTTATTTAAACTATCAAATATATGGGATTGGCTCGATCTCGTATATTAAAAATTAAAAATACTAATTTTCAATATATATATATATATATATATATATATATATATATATATATATATATATATATATATAGCTGGACACCCGAATGATAAAAAGCTTAACACCTCTTATTAGCTTAAAAATGTTATTACCAAAGTTATTAGAAAAATCATGGTGAATAGGCTACAACCTCACCTCCCTATGCTTATAAGTCAAAATCAATTAGCTTTTGTCAAAGGTAGGTCCATCTCTGATAATGTCTTGTTGACAAAAGAAATTTGGCAGGACATGGTTAGAATTTTTAGGGGTAATGTCATTTACAAACTAGACCTGAGAAAAGCTTATGACACTATTAGCTGGGACTTCTTAGTGGAGGTGCTTCATGCCAGGTGTTTCTCTTCTGATAGGATCAACCTCATTAAATGGTTTCTCTTGAACTGTGTTAATTCAGTGTTAATAAATTGCAAGGCTTCTGGTTTCTCTAAAGCAATAAGAGGGATTAAGCAAGGAGATCCCTTATCTCCCACCACTTTTATTCTAGCTTTTGATTATCTATCCAATCTCCTCAATATGAAATTTTTCAATTCTCCATATCTCAGTTTTAGTCACATATCCACTATAAGGTTTAATCATTTGGCTTATAAAGATTGCCTCATTCTCTTTTCCAGGGCTACTAAACCTGTTGCTAAATCTATCCAATAATGCTTGAAGGATTTGCAAGACATATTAGGGATGGTGTTCAACATTAATAAATGTCAAGTCCTATTCATCAATAATGTAAAACCTCTAATGAAGCAGTGGATCGCCTCACTCTCTGTTTTAAGCACATACTCTCTCCCACTCAAGTATCTAAGAGTACAACTCACCTAAGTTAGAGTAAAAAAAATACAATATGATACTATTTCTGACAAAAATAATCAACAACTAAACTGTTGGACTAACTCTTTTTTATCCAATGGAGGCAGAATAACTTTGCTCAAAAGCATCCTTACCTAATTCCCTACTTACCTCATGCAAATGACTGTCATGACCAAAGGCACAAAAAGACTACTAGAAAGAAGCTTCAATAGATTTTTGTGGGCTGGAAAAAAAAGCAACTACACTAATATAGCTGGCAGAAAGACTGTAAGCCTACTGCTACTGGTGGCTTGGGTTTAAGAGACTTGCAACCTCTTAGCACTGTTAATTTTTGCAAATTATGGATCAGATTTAGGCAGTGGGAATCCCTGTGGGTTAAATTTATGAAAGGAAAGTACTGCAGAGTCACACATCCTTCTTTAGTCTCTAAAAGAATGGATGACTCTATGACCTGGGTAAACATGTTAAAGGTCAGAACAAAAGCTGAAGAACTCTTCATTTAGGAGTTTGGGGAGGTCAGCTTAACTTCTGTCTTGAAAACTGGTTTCTAAATGGTAAATTGATTCAAATGGCTCCCCAAACAACCAATCTACAACTCAAGGTATCTAACTATTTGGTGGAAAATTCATGGAAGGCCAACATTCTCTCCAATATGTTGCCTCAAGAACAGGTGAAGAATATTTCTCAAATCCTCTTTAAAAATCCTCAAGAATATTTCTCTAGTATTTCTCAAATCCTCAAGAACAGGTGAGAATTATTGTGAAAAAATCTCATCACAGAGCACCACTACTTTAATCTATCATTAAACTGTCCAATGGAACAACATCAGGTGGGGCCAACCTATATGCAGTCATTTCTTAACCTCTTCCATCTCCTTTTTCTATTGGAGGCTATTTCACAAGATTTTACCAACTGATGATATACTTAAGATCAAAGGACTAAGGGGCCTTTCATGATCTCATTTGTGTTTAACTGATGAAGAAGCTCTTGACCACCTGTTCTTTGTCTGCCATATTTCTTAAAGTTTGTGTCACAATGTTGTGGCTCATTTGTCTATCTCTACTCTCTTGCTATCTTGGTGTGCTGGGATGAGTGGCAGGAGGTCAAATTATCACCCATCCATTTCTTAAATTAAATTCAAATGACTTTGGAATTTTTATGTTACCTTACTAATGAGATAATTAAAACATCAGAGTAGAAATTGTAATTTTTTAAAATTTAATTTAATTTATATATTTATTTTAATACAAAATAGAGATTTTTAATGAAAATTCCATAACTTGATCAAAAAAAAATTTTCTTTAAAAGTTTTACTGGAGGTAAACCTAGACTAGAGGACCACGTGGACTAAATCTCATGATTTTTTGAGTTTTAATTTAATTATTAGAATTATTTTAATTTCTGGAGTTTTAATTAATTATAAAATATTTTAAATGTTGAAAATTCAATTTTATAATTTTTAAAAATCTCTCTAAGGTCAGGGAACCCAGAGAAATGAATTTCATATTTTTATTATTTTACTTTTAATTTTTCAAATTATTTTTCTGCAAAATTTAAGGAAATTAATTTTTAGCCTTTTAAAAATTCATTTAAGCCTTTAAAAATTTATATTTTAACTTTGAGACTTAGGAAAATTATGGGGATGGTTTCTATGTGATTAGGAGACCAAATCTGATAGTTTAATGATTTTTAATATTTTTGTTATTTTTAATATTTTTTTAATTATTTAAATATTAAAATATGATTTAAAATGAATATTTTATAAAAATTCCAATTTTATTTTTTAGAAAATTCCTTGGATCTCAGAGAACTCCCAAAACCAATTTTATAATTTTTTGAGTGGTATTTTAATTATTAAAATTCATTTAAGTGCCAAAAATGCCAATGGACTTTAAAAATTATTTAACTTATTAAATTAATTCCAAATGACTTCAAAATCTTTAGGGTTGTTCCTCTGTCCCTGAAGCACAATGGAGAATCATTTTTACTTTATTATGATTTTTATTTTATCTTAATCAATTAAGTGTTTGTTTTAGGTCAAGTTGGTGAGGAGTGCACATCTTAGAGATTTAGGCCATTAAATAATTATCCTAGGGACCTCTGATGATAAGAGACCTACAAAAATTTACTTTGCATTTTTCTGATTATTATTTTAATTATTATGATTTTTAAACCAAAAGAAACTTAAGAACTTGAAAAATAGAGATCTCATCATAGAGATGCTCCATGGCTTTGGAAAAATCAGAGAAGATCCCTCCTAATAGATAGAATAAGACCCCAAAGCTCATGACATAGTGAAATTTCTGGGTTAATGGAGAATTATAAGACTAAAATTAGTATTTAAATCATTAAAAATAAAATATACATAAAAAATACTTCAAATCATTTCCACATTGTTCTCCTCTGTTCACTGAGCAACAGGGTATTTTTCTGTTATTTTTATGTTTTTCTAGGCCAAGATATGGATTTTTAAAGTTAACTGATTTAAATAATTCAAAAATACCCCTAATTTCCTTCTTAAACACATAGCACCGTGTCCTCCTCGGCAGCTCCTAAGCCTCCACGTGCCACTCCACCATTTGACGACGCTTCTGACTCAGCTGCCACGTAGCCGCACTTTATGTTAAGATCTTGTGTCTGGGGCAATCCTTGCCATACGTTCATTACACGCGCGATCCAACGGCTCCTGGTCATCGTCCCCAACTAACTTAACTCATAAACCATCTACCTTCTAAACCAAAGATCTCAAGCTAGAATGAACCAAATTATATGGGGTTTGTTCCTAGAGCTTCATCTAGCCTAGACGAACCTATCCATATGGTTTATATGGTATAAAATATAGTGTACAATTATAGAGGATGAAGAAAAGCTCGGAAGGAAGACTGAGTCCAATTCCTTTATCTGAGAGTGATGGCCTCAACCAGATGGTTGTGGTAGCTTCGATTGGTCTAACGAACCTCCAGATGGAGCCTTTTGCCCTGGTGAATTGCCTATACCCAAAATCAACCATACCCAATTTCAGGTGTTGATGGAAGTCTGGTGCAGAGGCCTTCTATGATGGGGCTTTCATGGGGGAATTTCTTCTTTCACTGCTGTGAAGGTGTGGGTGTAATTAATTGAGATTTGGTGCTGTGTGGAGGTGTATTGGAAGGTTTCTTGGTTTCCAACCAAACTTGAGCTCTGAATTTGAGCTCAGGAAGTGGGAACCAGAGGGGGAAAATGGCTAGAACAATCTTAGGGAGGTCTGGAGGAGCTTTGGTGGGATTTTGGCAGAGTTTGGTTGAGAACTTTTCAACACTTGAATTTTGGACGTAAGGTGGGGATTTTATAGCCATGTCTACCTGGTGGAGCTCAAGGCCTAGTTTTCGGTTAGGCTGCTTAGGGTAAGGGCAGAGCATTATCATTGATCACTGAGGTGATCCCTCAATAACAAGGCTCAATTTTGAATTTTAAGGGGTATGGGGGCGCTCATTTAAGCTGTTCCAGTGGGTAGGGTGGACGGCAAGGATAGAGAAGGAGGCTGGCAGGTGAAAGGGAGTGTAAGGAGTGCCACAATGCATTTAATTAGGCATGATGGTTGCTTATTCAAGTTTTAAGGCGAGACATAGGCTATCCATAAATTAGAGAATAGATTGGTCCATAGATGAAGGACCTTTGGTCCAGGACTCAATGGACTTAGGTTTAATAGGTTTTGGCTGGTCTTTGGGGTCCTAAGGTTGGCTTTGATGGAGTTGGTTTGGTCAATTTGGTTCAATTGGGTTCCATTTAAGTGTCATTAGGTCATAGGTTCCATTTTGGGCACATTGGGTTTAGGTTAGACTAGCTTGGGGTTGAGCTTGAGTTGGACCAAATTGATTGAGCAACATTGTGTATATGATTGTAATAAAGATTTTTCATGAAGACTTGGAGTGGTTTTGAGTTCATTTGGAGGTTCAATTTGGTGGATTTTGAGATTTTGGTCAATTTGGGGCAAGTTGGGTCAACTTGGGTTTAGGTTGAGCTAGGGTTGGGTCCAAGGCTAATTTAGGGCTCAAAATGGTCTAGGGGAATGTGGTGAAGAGTTCTCAATATCAATTGGGTGGAAATTTTTGGAAGAGAGCAATCAATTTGGGAGATTTTGGACATATGGCTTGTTTTGGTCAAAATTGGGTATTTTTGGATTTCAAATGGATTTGGATGAGACTTGGGCACATATTGGGGGCAATTTATGGGTCAATTCAATTTAGGGGAGTTTTATGAAGTCTCTAGAATTAAAATCGGGGAGAAATTGATTGGTATTAGGTCAAATTGGGGAATTTGGGTCACTTTGGCAAACTTGGGATTTTGGATTTTAAGTGAAATTGAACCCAAATGTGGGTCAAATTGAGCTTGAATTTGGTTTATATTGGTATTTTAGATGTTTAATTAAAGTTTCGAATTCAAATTGTGCAAGATTGGGATCAATTGGGTAGACATTGGGCTTAATTTGGGCACTTTTTCGGTTAAATGGGTCAAATTGGAGCTTTTGGTTAAATTGGGCTAAATTAACCAAATTGGGTCATGTGGTAGTTGAGAGAAATGAAATTGGAAATATTTGCGTGATTTAGGGAATTTATGGGATTTTTTTTGGAATTTTTGAAATTTTGGCCTAAGAGGGGCTTCTTGGTCATTTTGGGGATTTTTGGGAAATTTGGCAATTTTAGGTAATTTTGGTTAATTTGAGTGGTAGGGAGTATTTTCGAATGACTTTTGGAGAATTTTGGCTAATTTGGGTAATTTTGGAGGATTTTAGGGTTTTGGGGGCTTTTTAGGTATTTAAGGTATTTTAGGGCAAAGGGGTTAGACATTTGGAATGTCTGGGAATATTGAGATTGGTTGAAGGTGAGTAGTATGAAATTTTATAGATTGAGCCATGGACCAAGGGTCACCCTCATTTGGTCTTCTATGTGTTGGTACTAGCTAAATCGTAGCCTGAGGCGAAAAGCTTGGGAAAACCACTTACATGAGTTTCCAAAGAGTTAGGGGATCAAAAGGTGATGTGCCTTGTTTAGGGTTGTGAGTGTGTAGTGTGAGTGTGGTGTAAGCTCCAGACCTCCCAGGGTAGATCCTATGGTCTGACCACCTATAGGTGACTTCCCCTGGGCTTCCTTATGCTTGGTCTCTTCCTCCCAAAACTAGAGGTTAGGCTTTAAGCATATGAAAACTCCAATGAGGTAAGAAAAGTTTGAGTTTCTATGGGGAAGGGTTCCATGACTAGTCTTCTAAGGAAGTCACCAGGAGAGTCCTACGGCTAGACCCTAGGCTATTCTAAAGAGGGAGTAGACCTCAACTAAAAGTAAGGTCAACACTAATTAGTAAATTTACTGGTTTTACTCACTTTTCTAACTGCAACAACAAAATATGGATTCTCTGCAGTCAAGAGATTTTTTAAACTTTTCTAATTAACTACAAGTAGTTTGTCCATTTTATTTTTATGATGAATGGTTATGCAGGTTTTCCTTTTGTTTATGCTTGGTGATCTTATAGGAGGGAGATCTATTCTTGTCTTCATAATATCAGTTTAGATATGCCCTCCTCCTGGCTTGTGGGAGGAGATTTCTTCTGCTTCAGCTGAGAAATCTGGTGTTAGAGTCCCCAGCCTCTCTAAAATGAACACCTTCAGTGATAATATCTAATTAGTTGGCCTTTTTGATTTGGGGTTTAATGGGCCTGACTTCACTTGGAAGAGAGGTGATATATGGGAAAGACTTGACAGGATTTTGGTGAATGACCACTGATTCTCACAATTCAAGCACACTTCAGTGAAACATGCAAGTCTTGCTGGCTCAGACCATATCTATTGCTTCTCCTTCCTCACCTGGTAGATAAACTCCTTTCAGATACCTTAATATGTGGTCTAAGCACCATTCCATCCTTAAAATTATCTCTTCCTCTTAGAAAAGTTTCTCTCACTCCGACCCCTTATACAATCTATTCCTCCTGCACTTAAAGGTTGTTAAAGCTCTCAAATTCTGGGGCTGGGCTACCTTTGGAGATGTTTTTCTTGTTGTTATCAAAGATGAGGCTAAGTTGATGGCTCTGGAGCAGACAGTTTAGAATGTCTTAGTTGAGGAGAGGAATCTTCTTGCTACTGAGGATAATCTCCTCAATACTGTTGAAAGGTAGAAACTCTTCTTAAGACAGAAGGTTGTTGTCAAAATCTTCACTGATGGGGACAGGAATACCAAGTTTTATCATTCTTATCAAGTATAGAAGGAAATACAATACCATACATACCATTAAGAATTCTGAGGGTGTTTGGATCCATGACAACCAAGCCATTGCACAGGATGCAGTGTTTCATTTACACAACTCACTGACATAGCCCCAGATTGCCAGGATGCCCATTGATAGTACTCTTTTCACAGAAGACTTCCCCTACACTAACAACTTTTAGCTGACAGAGCCCCCCAACTGAATCTGAAATTTGACATGCTCTGAATTTCATTGACATCTCTAAAATAGCTAGATCTACTAGCTTCACAGTTGAGTTTTATAAAAAGGCTTGGGAAATCAACATGGGTGAGGTTACTGCTGCAATTCAAAGTATTTACAAGGTTTTAATATTTCGAATTATTTTTGTGCTTCTAATATTGTACTGGTACCCAAGTCTTCAAAGGGTAGGGAATGAAACCAAGATAGACCTATTAGGCTCACTTCTGTTATCAATAAGATCATTGGTAAGGTCCTGGTTGGGAGACTCCAACCTCACCTTGATAAACTCCAACCTTACCTTGATAAGCTCATTTGCCCCAACGAGACTGCCTTTGTGAAAGGCAGATCAATCATTGACAATGTTTTTCTTGCACAAGAACTCCTGCTTGATTTGGACAGGCCATGTAGGGGTGGTAACATCATTTACAACTGGATATCAAAAAGCATATGACACCATAATTTGGGATTTCATTGTGGAGGTTCTATCTGTAAGAGGATTCCCCACTGAATTCTACAACCTTATCCATAAGTGGCCGAGTAACAATCTCCACTCTATTATAATAAACTGGCAATCTTGGTGTCTTCCTCAGCTACCAGTGGCCTTAAGCGAGGGGATCCACTATCCCTCACTATTTTTATTCTTGATTTGGACTACCTCTCCAGAATGCTTCTCCATCACAAATCTAAAGAAGCAGTATCACACCTGGCTTATGCTGATGACTTCATGGTGTTCTCTAGTTCTAGAAAAAATGCAATTAAAAAGTCCAAACATGCCTCCACCTGTTTTAGCTACACCCATGGAATGCACTTCAGTCATGATAAGTGTGCCATTTTGTTTAACATAAAATTTCCTCTAGCTGCAAGCACTGGATTCTCCATTATACTAGCTTCACTAAATCCCAAATTCCTTTCAAGTACCTTGAAGTCCCCCTTATCAAAGGTAGAGCTAAAAAATCCCAATTTAAGGAAATTCTGGGCAAAATCTCTTCACAGCTTTCTTGCTGGACCCATACCTTCCTCTCAAATGGAGGTAGAATCACTTTACTTAAGAGCATTTTAACTACTTTACCCCTCCAACATGCTTCAAATGACCAGTATGAAAAAAGGTATACAGGTCCATTTTGAATGGGCTTTTAACAGATTTCATTAGTCAGGCCAGAGACAGCAACTCCATTTGGCCTTTTGGCAGGAAGCAACTAAGCCAACTCTAGTTGGAGGTTTGGGTTTCAAGTGTCTTCAACAACTCCTATAAATCAATCAATGGAAGTTATGGATCAGGTTCAGAGAACAGTCCTCCCTATAGGCTAAATATATGAAGGGGAAATATTGTAAGAACACTCACCCTATATTCATTGCAAGGACAAGTGGTGACTCTAAGATCTAGATAAAAATCCTCAAAATGAGACAGTTGGCAGAAGACTTATTCATTTAGGACATTGTCAAGGGTGGAGTAAATTTTGGGCTAGATAACTTGTGCCCAAAGGGGATGCTGATTCCTCTTTCCCCTGATACTCATCCCCAATTTAACGTTTCAAACTGTTTGACTGATGATGATAGCTCTCTTTCTAAACTTCAAGCTATCCTCCAATATCCTTCAACTCAGCAAGTTTCCATGCTTCATTTTGACAGATAGAAATTAGATAGAGTTTTCTAGCAGACTCAAAAACATCAAAGCATCAATAAGGCCATTTATTCTAAACTATAAAGCTTGGATCAGGTGTCTTGGGGAGAATCCATCTGACAGAGGAGTCTCTCTCCATCTATGTCCTTTTTATGTTGGAGAACCTTCCATAAGCTTTTACCCACTGATGACATTCTTAAACTCAAAGGACTAAGGGGCCTCTCTAGATGTTGTTTATAGTTGGAGGAGGAGGAATCCATTCCCCATTCTTTAATTGTAGATTCGCACAGCAGGTTTGGACAGCCTTCACTCAGCATCTTCATTTGGACTCCATTAACTTGCAGTGGCTTCCCCTCCAATCCTACTGGTCTTATTGAAATGAAGTGAAGTTTGAACCATCCCTTTCATTGTAGCATGGTTTTTTTGGATGTCCAGGAACCAAAATAAATTTGAAGGCAAGACTCTTTCTATTGCATAGGAGGTGAGGTTTTGCCTTTCCGTCATGCACAAATTAATTATGCATAACAGGTTCCCAAATTTGTGCTCCTCTCCCATTCTAGAGAAGGTCCCTTCCCCTTTTGGTTACCACTATTTTTTGGAAGCCACCTGCCCCCCCCCCCCAAAATCAAGGTGAATACTGATGGTAGCTTCTTTGATTTTGGGGTTGGGATGGGAGGGGTTTTTTGGAACTCTGCTGGGATATGCCTGCTATTCTTCCCAGCCCTATTACTTCTTTGGATGCACTAGAAGCTAAGCTTATGGCATTCTACTAGGCATTAAAACTTGCCACACTGAATCACTTGTCACAATTATAGATTTAAGGGGATTCTTCTATTATGCTACAACTTTTACTTGGAGAATTCCACCTTGGCATCACCTATAATGGGTCCATAAGATCAACTCCCTCAGCTTCCACCTTTCAGCCCACTTGTCTTTTATCTACAGAGAAGGGAATGGGCCAGCTCACTGGCTATAGCTGGCCTTTTGATTTAATATTTTAATGGACTCTTCTATTCCCCCTCTTATGTTTTTACTCTGTGGGGATCTTCTTGAAGCCCGCCGTTTCATACTTGTAACTTGATTTTCATCAATACAATGACCTCTTTCTATAATATATATATATATATATATATATATATATATATTAAATTAAAACTGTATAACGAGATTCCTATTCAGCGACTGACAACTTCTAAATTTTTAACGACCGACAGGGTACTACGCAAGTATACATATCATTTTAAGTAATATTGTATTTTCTTCTAAGACCCAGAATATCGATCCTACAAAGAAGTGGGATAAGAAATCCCTTTGGCTAATTATAGTATACTACTATCATGTCTTAGTTTGGAATGTCGATTATAGTGTTTCCTAAATGAAAATCTCAAATATAAAGATAACTTATCTGGATAAATTGGTTTGGATAATTTTGAGATGACAAAAACTACCTTTCTCATGTAATGACCTTGATAATTTGTAGGAATGAAATTCTTAGAATTTAATATAGCCAGTGACAAATAGAAGCATACCTATTTTTTACCCCCTCTCGGTGCTAGCAAAGAACATTGGCTAATCTAAAGTTTTTCTCCAGCTTGTGTAGTGGTGCTAAATAGATTCTAGCCTCTCACTTACAGATTACTGACCTCGATCTGCAAATAATGCAGTAATTTATGATTTCAAAAATATGTTTTAGCCAATACTTTGACCCAAATAATAATAGCAGCTAGTGTATATAAATATAATTTTATGGAAAATATTTTACACAATAGAGGTACTACGTAAGTATACGTATCGTTTCAAATAATATAGGGTTTTAAATAAAGACCCCAGTATCGATCCCAAGAGGAGGTTGTCGGCATATTTTTAGGTTGTGTTTTATTTTGAAGAGGGGTCGCCTAACAGAAATCTGTCGGCGAATTTTAAATTTAATTAAAATAAATAATTTGAAAATGAGTATTTGATTTTGAAAATAATTTTAAATTTGAAGGTTTTAAGATATGAGATTAAACCGATCTCACATCCCAAGTAGTTTATGTAAACGAGCACCGCACCACAAACCGTGTATCTATCCCTAAGGATAGACACACTCGCTTGATGGTGGGGCTAGATTAAATAAACTAGAAGATTTGTGACATCCGTTTGGTCCGCGAACCAATTTTATAAGCCGACAAGTTTCCCTCGCTTAATATGAAAACATTAAACGAGGTTTATATTACTCGGGTTCTTTAGAATTCCCTATAAGGGCAAGCCCCTATAGTTAATTACATCTTAAGTGATGGGAATCACCTAAGAAAACTCTCGATAGTAATCAATAATTCTGCTCTCAAGATTTTCAAAGTTTAAGATTTTCAAGGGATTGAAATTTGAAATTTCAATAGGGAATGGATCAAATTTGGAACACTTTGTTTCGGGAATCCAAAGGAAGAAAAGTAGGAGAAATCACAGATTCGAAGTGAACTCCGGTGATTTCCCGACTATCCTATTGTTTAGCTTGGATTTAGGAAAGTCCTATTGTTTGTTTAATGTTTTGATCTTACCAATTTTAATTAATTAGGGCTTATATTTGTATGATAAAATCAAACAAATAGCCTTGAAGATGTGAGGATTTATTGTCGTACCGGACGACTACCTCGGAATCCTAAGACCGGTTAGGACTTAATTTGCAATGCAAATGCCTAACGAAGAGGTTGAGGATTTATGTTGCACTGTGCAAACTACCTCGAAGTCCTATGGCTTTGTTGTTTAGTTCTAGGAAAGTTTTGCTGATGTAGATTCAAGTTTTGCTGATGACGATGGCCGTGCTGCCCACCACGCTCCGAGCTCCTTGTTGTTGCAGAGGTTTTAGTTTTAGAAATCATAAATCAGGAGATGAGAAAAGTTTTTTGGTTTAGAGAAGTCTTAATTTCCTAGTGTTTCTTATGTTTTAATTAAAACAAATCCTAAAGTTGATTATAACGACACCGGTTAAGATCCCACGGTTCCATCCTTCCGGCATCATTATTTTTATCGGATTCACTTAGTCCAGATGAATTTGCTAAACTCAACTGAATGAGTTCCACACTTTCATTTAGACCGTGGGAAATCCCGTTAGCAACACGTAGGTTACATCATCCGAGGTATTCCCGCTCATCCAATAGGACGTTTTAATTTAGTTGCAATTGTAGTTTTATGTTCTGTTTGTGATTAAATTTTGAGTTGTTTTATATTTTGAAATGTTGTGGCGGTGAATTTTATCTTGCAATGACTTTTAACTTAGTTTTGGTTTCAGTTTTAGGGGCTATCCTAAAGGTGTGAGTTTTCATGCAACAGTTGTTTATCATGCAAGCAAAATAAAGTACATTTGCAAGAAAGTAAATTGCAAGGAAGTAAATTGCAAGAAAGTAAATTGCAATAAAATAAAAGCGTACCTGGAGGGTCTTCCCGTCATCCCAAGCTACACTTAAAACATAATTAGAATACTTAAGCAAGTTCCTAGGTAAAGCTAAGGTAAGGTAAGGGTTTTGGTTTTCTACCAAATTCCTAATCCTATAGCTAGTCATTTCCTATGACGTCTAGGTTCTTTGTGTTTTTGTTTGAAGACGATTTTCTTCATCAAAGAATAATTAAATTCAATTGTTCTTATAAATGTCCTATCATATCGAGGAAGTGCTTAAGAGGAATCTTAAACATCTTTTCAATATTTCTAGGATCGTTTTAAGTCCAAATGAATTTAATTATATAAATGAATTAATCGTCCGGGATTCAAGTTTTGTTGTTATCTTGCTCAGCTGAACTAGGACATTTGAATATCCTATGAGGGAAGTAACATTTCATTTAATGTTCTATTTAGGAGTTATAATAACCAAAGCTTTCAAGGGTAAATTAGTATTCAAATGGTTTCGTGATTTAGTTTAATTTCCATTAATGGGTTTAAATTTGGAATAGTGTTCAAGTTATTTTAGATTTATTTTGAATTCTTTATGTCTTTGGTGATATTATATTTAATTCAACTTAATCTAATTTAATTTAATTTAATTGAGTTTTAATTTAATTTAATTCAATTTAATTTAATTTAATTTAATTTGATTTGATGTTTAATCAATTTGATTTGATGTTTAATCAATTTGATTTGATTTAATTTTAATTTATTTTGATTTAATTTAATTTAATTTGATTTAATTTAATTTAATTATTCAATTTAATTTAATTTATTTAATTTAATTTAATTTAATTTGATTTAATTAATTTAATTTAATTTAATTTGATTTAATTTAATTTTAATTTAATTCAATTTTTAATTTAATTTAATTTAATTTAATTTGTTTAATTTAATTTAATTTGATTTAATTTAATTTTAATTTAATTTAATTTTTAATTTAATTTAATTTAATTTTAATTTTAATTGAAATTTTGAAAAAGTTTAATAATTTAATTTTAGTTTAATGATTAAGTCTTTTAATATATTTTAAATTTGAGTTATCATTTAATTAAGAATTGAATATTAATGAGATAATTAATTTAGGGATTTTTAAATTAAAGAATAAATCTTTTCCTAATAATATCCCTATTTTAATAATTCCAATTTTATTATTCTTCCAAATTTAATCTATTATTTAATTAAAGTTTAATCATTTTAAAATTGTTTAATGGGTTTCAACCCTTTAATTATTTGAATTTCAATCATCCAAATCAGATTAGGATCAAATATTTTACTTGTTAATTTTTTATTAAACCTAAAGTTTTAATTAAGGGTTAAAATTTTAATTACCATTTTACCCCTTAAGCTTAATGATTTCATAACTCACTAAATTGAACTCCAATGAACTTGAAATTTTTATGTGACTTCACTCATATGCCAATAAAGACATGAGAGGAGAAAATGTGATTTTTCTGTATTTAATTTATTTATATAATTATTTTTGGTAGAAAATAGAGATTTTCAAGGAAAATTTAATAACATGACCAAGGGAAAGTTTCTGTCCTTAAGAAAATTAGGGGACATTCCTAATGACCAGAGAAGCACTTGGACCAATTTTGGTGATTTTTTGAATTATATTATTTTTATTATAATTATTTTATGTTTTGGAGTGTTAATTAATTTAAAAATAAAATAAATGTTGAAAAATGAGTTTTATATTTTTCAAAATTCTCTCTGATATCAAGAAAACTAGATAAGCAAATTTTGCAATTTTTTTATTTTTTTATGATTTATTATAATTATTTTAGTGAAAATGCTAGAAAATACATTTTTTAATTTTAAAAAAATATCTTAAAGCTTTAAAATTTAATATCTCACCAAATAGACCTAGGAAAAATATAGGGTTTGTTCCTATGTGATTAAAGTTCAAAATGTGACATTTTGGTGAATTTTATTATTTTTGTGATTTTTATTATTTTTTAATTATTAAAAATATTAAAATATTATTAAAAATCAACTTTTTTAGAAAATTGAAATTTTAATTTTCTTAGGTTCCCCTGATATCAGAGAGACTCCAAAACCAATTTGGTGAATTTTTGAAAGGTATTTTAAAAGTTATGAATTTTTAAGGTTTAAAATGGCTAAGTGGCTTAATCAACCCAATTGGTGGGGCTAACCAAGTCCAATCGACCTCAAATTTTTATGGTGGATTCCTATGATCCTAAAGGTCAGTGGAGAATTGATTTCAAGTCAATTTGATGCATGGTTAACTCTAATTAATTAAAGACCTATTTTGGGTGTTTAAGCCAATTAGGGTTGTTTTAGATGAACTAAGTCAAAACCTATTTTTCCTAGTGTTCTCTGGTCATAAGGAACATCACCAAATTTTCCTAGAATTTATTTCACAACATGCTATTTATTGGAATTAAAATATTCAAAACAGTAACCTGAACTTGAAAAATCAATAACTTTTTATAGGGATGGCCTCTGACTTTGGAAAATTCAGGGAAAGTTCCCAAATTCAGAGGCTTCAAAAGCCCTATGGTCTCATGCCATGGTGAATTGTATGCATGCATGGAGAATTAAAATAATGCAGAGAGTAAATAAATTATAAAAAATAAAATACTTGATGAAATTAAATGATTTCTTTTCCACATTATTCTCCTCCGTTCACCGAGCAAGAGGGTATTTTTATTTTATTTTTATGATTTTCCTACACAGAGATATGAATTTTTGAAGTTTAGGGAATTAAATAAATAAGAAAATACCCTAATTTTCTATTTATCCACGCGGCGCCGCCGCATCCTCGGCAGCCTCCGAAAGGCCACGCGGCGCGCTCCCATTCGACGCCGCCACTCGAGTCGGCAGCCCGGCCCCGCGGTTCTCGCACCGTTTCCTGGTCCGACGCCATCTGAGCCGTTCGTCCGCGCGTGTATTGAATGGACGGCATCCGTTCATCGTCCCCAAGTGTTCTCACCCGAGAGCCGTCCACACTAAATCCCTAAGATCTCACTCGATTCTCAATGGATTTTTATGTTCTTATACTCTATGGATTCGTCTTGAAGAGACGAACACATCTATACGGTTAACATGCATTGAAACTAAGTCATTTGAAATAGAGATTCTCCGTAAGCTCGGGATGAAGAATTAGTTCATACCTTGGCTCGTAGAAGTGTGGCTTCAATCCGAGAGTTGTTGCACCTTCGATCGGATCCCGCGAAGCTCCGGATGAAGTCTCCCGGTCCGGTGAATTGTCCGGATATGATTTCGACCAAGCCCGATCACAAAGCTTGGAGGCCGGAGCAACCGGGTGGCCCGGAGATGGGGCTTTTGCTCGGTGGACACCTTCCCTCGGTCCGGTGAAGGTGTAGAGCCGTCAATTTGAGAATTGGCTCACTCGTGGAGAAGTGTCCTGGTTTTGGGTGGAATTTCCACTCCGAAATCGAGCTTACGGAGGAGAAATGGCAGGGGGATTTCACTCGGGGATCAAGTGCTCTAAGGGTGGAGAAGGGTCCGGAACAATTTTGGCGTAGTTTTGGCAAGGTTTGTGCTTAGCTCCTCTCATGGCCGAGAGAGGTGGAGTTTAAATAGGAGAGGGTGGAGGGCCTCCTGGGGGAGTCGAGGCATGGGATCAGCTCGCTCCGTTCATGGGAAGAACGAGCCATGGTGGCCATTGGGCATGGGACAGCCTCAGCAAGGTGGAATTCCAAAGTCGGCTCACATGTGAGCTCTCGGGTGTGGTGTTTTCTCGGCGATCCGAGCGGCCGGCCGTGCAGCATGGGTCACCATCTTGACCGGGGAGGTCGTGGCTTGGCAATGGTGAAGTCAATTGGGTTTGGACATGTGTAAAGTGTTTGAATTAAAATGGAATGGGGAGGGGGTCATTTTGGCTTGAAATTGGTCAACCCATTGGTTTGGGTTGGGTTCACCTCCCCATGGCCGGTCTCTGGGCCGAGAAGATCGGCTAGGCTAGCTGGTCAAGAGGTGGTGATGTCCTTATCCAAGAATATTTGGATTAAATCTTGGTTAAGGGGAGACATGCTTAAGGCTAATGACTTTTAGGAGATGGTTAAAGGACCTCCTCCTTTTGCCATTAATGGCATGGTCACATGCCAAACTTTCATGGCTTCATATGGCTTGTGAATGGCTCATCCTTGGCTCCATTTGGCTTCGGGAAAAGCTTGGGTCAATTTCATGAAAATGGGTTTTAAGAATTTTGGATGTTTTGATGGAAATTTGTATGAAACTTGATTTGGAATAATTTGATGGTGAATTTAGGACTTAGTGTAATGGATTTAATTAAGTGGATGACAAATGGAGATGTCATGTGGGCTTTTGGATGAATTTGGGCTTTTGAATTCGAAGGGAGTGGGCTTTTAGGAAAGTTTAAGGGAAATGGGCTTTTGATTTTAGGATGGGCATTTGGATAAAAATTTTGTGAAGAACTTTGTCAAATAAATGTCATAATTGGTTTAGGGATGTTCTATGAAGGGCTTGGAATCAATTTGATGTGATTTGGAGTTGAATTGGTTTGAATTTGGGTTTATTTGGTAAGTGGGCCTATGTAGGTCCAAGTGGGCCAAGTTGGGCTAATGTTGGGCTAGAGTTGAAATTGATGTAAAATCAATGTTGAGAAATGTTTATGGGTGTGTTTCAAAGAGGTTTTGGCTTTGGTTGGGCTTTAATTTTGGGATTTGGGCTCATTTGGGTTAGGTTTGGGTTTAGGTCAAAATCGGGCCTTTTAGCCTCGGGTTGAGTTTGAGTGGGGTTTGGGTCTAAATTTTGGGCAAATCATGTTAGTGTTTTTTTTGTGGGAATGTTAAGGAAGATTTAGAAAAGATTTGGGGTTAATTGGAATCGAGTTGGGTGAGTTTAGGTTAGGTTTAGGTCATGGGTCCAAATTGGGCTTTTAAGGCCAAAAGTGAGATTGGATCCAAATGTCAATCAAATTGTGCTTGGATTTGGTCTAGATTGGTATTTGGGATATTGATTTGAAGTTTAGAATTGAATTGGACCACAATTGGGGTCAATTGGGTAGGTTTGGTTTGACATTGGGTTCACTTAGGGTTAAAATGGGTCAAATTAGGGGTTTTTACAAAAGTAGGGTAAATTGACAAGATTGGCCCATGGTGTAGTTGGACAAAATGAAATTGGGAATATTTGGGATTTTCTGGAATTTTCTGGGAATTTTCTAAATTTTTGGATTTTTAGGCCAAGAGGGGTATTTTGGGTATTTGGAGGGTATTGGGAGATATTTTTGGAATTTTTGGTATCTTTGGGTATGGATGATCAGTTTAAGTGATGTGGAAATGTTTGGGAATGATTTTGGAGAATTTTGGGTAATTTGGAAATTTTTGAGAAATTTGGGTAATCTTAAAGGTTTTGGGTAGCCGAGCGGGTGTAGGGTCCCGGGGTCAAAAATCGAAAATTTGGGAAATTGAAGATTGGGTGAATTTAAGTGGAAAGAAATCATTTTGGTTGAGCCATGAAGCCATATCAAGCCAACATGAGCCATGAAGGGACTCATTTGAGGCATTCACTATGTTGTTCCTAACCCTCTTAGCCAAGGGCTTAGGGGTTAAGGACCATCCATGTGAATCACCTACATGAGTCAGGAGGTCAAGTTGGGTATGGGTGTGGTTTTAGGAGGTATGTGGAAGTGTTGTGTGTAGGTGTAGTGTATAAGTGTAGTGTGTGTAAGTCAGCCCCTTCACTGCACTGTGCCACCTGTAAGCGGTCCCAAGTGCCAAAGAGTCCTATAGGAACTCATCCTTTAAACTTCCACATTCGATTTCAACCCTCTAGGTGATTAGGGGTCTATAGTCAAGTTTGTGGAGTTTGCAGGGAGTTAAGAAGTGGTTTGAATTTCTAAAAGGTGGGTCCCAATTCTAGTCCTCTAAGATGGTCAAAGGAAAAGCCTAAGGCTAGATCCTAAGTACTAAAGAGAAGAAGAGAAGACCTCATCAAAAATGAGGTCAACAAAGGTTTATAGATTTTTAACTATTTTAATTTTATTTTTATGTATTTCTTTTACAGTTATAAATTTAATATTAATTTACTAAATGCAGAATTAAAGCAATAATAAAATAATGAGTGATGTAAATAATAATAAGCAAACAACTTTCTTCCTTTCAATTAATCTAAGACTTTTTAAATAATATAATATTCGTGGATAATATAAATTTATGGTATTGTGGCAAATAGAAGAATTCCTATTCTTTTCCTTCGCTCGATAGTATAAAGAGCATTGGCTAATCTATAGATCAGGTCTGGATGTATTGTTATTAGAAGGGGTTAATCTAGGCTCACACTACTAGATGTCCAAGGGTGGCTATGGTCGGCCCTACTAGTGATCGTTCCCTCTCTATAAACCAAATTACAAAAATTTTGTCTGTCATTCTAAAAACTTATCAATTCTACACCTATTGAATAATATTTTCCTATTTATTTGCAGTTCACCTTGAATAACCCACACAAGGCCTTCAACTACCCAAGGATTCATGTGATATCTACTAGTTAAGAATTCATCTCCTTCTAGGTCTCAAAATTCTTCAACATATTTTAACAATTTAATTGGCCAATTTAAATAGTAAATTAAGATCCGATATTAATATCATCATAATATTTAAACTTATTTAGTTTTTAATTCTCCAACGAATTTAATATTATCTTATTTATTTTTTCATAATTGAATGGAGAAAGTAAAGTAACTACTTAGAACACATTGAATTTAAATAACAAAACATATAAAAAAAACTTTGAATCAAATTACAAATACTTATCTCAAGTGTTTCTCCAACTGAACCTCTGATTCCTTCTGACTCCAAAGCGAAATAGACTTCAAAAGCACCAACTCTTTCAAACTCTTAATACAAACTCTAAATAAAATAAACTCACTAATTTATGAAAGAAAGTAAATTACAATTGTGGCCCTTAAAATTATCTCTCTAATTCTCTCTCTGATTGAAGCAGACTAGGGCATGCTTCTTATTGGGCGTTGGGCTTGGGCGGTTTTCTCTGTAGAAATGGCCTCCTATTTATAGGCTTCAAAGGTTGCCTAAAGCATCACTTCAAAATGTGACCAAGTTCAATGAATTTTCTAGAAAGTGTGTCTGGCTCCTAGGCACCGGCATCTGGTGCCTAGGCGCTGGACTCCGCATCCAGTTCTTCACACCTCTTCGCTATCCAAACCGTTTCCAAGCGTCTAAATACAATGTATCACATGTCTTATAATCCAGGAATAACTGCCAATCTTCTAGATGATCCAATAACCGCTCTAACCATCAAAATAACCGCCGAAATTAGTTACTAAAACCATCACAGATTTGGTATTGAGCTGGCGCTTAGGCGCCGGATTCTGGCGCCTAGGCACCAGGCCCATTATTTGGCAATTTTGTATTTTTGCTCTAATTTTGCTCCTTTTTGCTCCTTTTTCATCCTTTTTCCTTTTTGAACATTTTTGCATCACCTACATCCAAAAACACAAAAATACCTTTCATTAAAGCATAACATCCTTAGAAATTTGATAAAAATCAAGGCATGAAAATAGGTATTTTTTTCATGGATCAATTACCCACTATGCCCTCTCTATATGTCCTACAAAGGACCCTTATGATCCAAATTGTAAACTGAACTCATAAATGATTCTAGTCTGTCACCCTAGATACATCAATTATACACCCATCAAAATTTATCTCCCTATCTATTTGCACTCTCCTTTAGAGGACCACAACGGCTCTTTCCAAAGTGAGGTATGGAATTCACATGTTGGTGAAATTATAACCCTCCCAAGTCATTATGTTTCGCAGTAAATTTTAATGTTATAAATGACCAGTTTGCAAACTAAATTAAAAGCCAGTGAAAATACCAAGACATTAATAAAATAAGAGAATATCTAAGAAAATAATGATTTATAACATGCATATATTTCATTACAAAAGAAAAGTAAAATGAAGATAATGGCATAAGCAGTAAAATGATTGAAAGAATTAAGTAATAAAATATGTGCCAATAAGGAACATATGTCTAGTTACCATCTTTTGAGTGTATATTTAGGCTTAGTAATCTATTAGTTCTATGCAACCATTTGTAACCTAGAAGCATCTAATAGAAAAAAAACATTAAATTATATTTGCTTAAAAGTTACATTGTCTTTTAAATAATTTTCTTAGCCAACCTGTTAATATGGCTGCACTCAAGTTGCAAAATCACTTCTTTCCTGAGTCTTAGTTTCACTTGCAACAAATTTTCACATCACTTATTGTCACTTAATTTAAGTTAATGAAGCAAAGGAGATATTAATCATGACATGAAAAAATAAAATAATTCTATCATAAAACAAAATTTCCTACAAATGCCACTACTTCATATTAAAAGAAAAGAGTAACGAATACTACTTAAGAAGCATGGATATAACACAAAAGGAAACCTTGTTTAAATCAAAGAAAATCCACTAAAATTTGTTTAAAATAATTACAAGAAAATGAAGAAAACAATACTTAGATTTTTCACTCTAACAAAAAGATGAAAAATCTATCTAACAAAGTCTCCTGTCGATCCATGCGCCTCTCCAATTTACTTATTCATATCTATCAAAACCCCTCACAAATCTTTATAGAAAATGGAGAAATATAAATCTCCATAAACTTCGCCAAACTCGTCCTAAAACACTTCCTAATTACTTCACTAGAGTCCCCTAATTACTTGTCATGAGAGGCACCAAGCCCCTCTTTTTAAAGAGAAGCCAAACAACTCCTTTTTCCAAAAGACACACCCCTTCACCCCAAAAGATACACCCTTTCATTCCTACTGACACATCTCTTCATTCAAATGTATATA
The DNA here is from genome assembly GCA_022702705.1 of Papilionanthe hookeriana x Papilionanthe teres. Taxonomy (NCBI): domain Eukaryota; kingdom Viridiplantae; phylum Streptophyta; class Magnoliopsida; order Asparagales; family Orchidaceae; genus Papilionanthe; species Papilionanthe hookeriana x Papilionanthe teres. The sequence continues at coordinate 15,898,682 of CM040426.1, read as the reverse complement.
GATTCATTTAATATCATCTTGGGGCATGCTTAACCACTCAGAAGCTTTCAGAACATACCAGATTTGCCCCGTTTAAGCTCTGGTTTACTCCTAGTATTATAACTATAAAATAAATATGAAAATAACCTTTTATTAAAGTGTAATTTCATACATGAATACGAGATAAATATGAAGGAGATTAATCATATAAAGATATATGAAAATGCGTGGGATTAGAATTTTCTTCCTTGCTCAATTTGGCTGAAAATTACACTATTTTTGCTTCATTTTCTCCTAAACTCCAATTCTTGTACCTAAAACCAAAAACATGCAAAATATCTTCATTTAAAGTGTAATATCATTAAAAATCAAAAGCATAAGAAAGAATCATATTATTGATATTTTATAATTCATTTGGCGAATCATATTTATTTATTGGATTTTATTTCAAATAATTACAAATCAAAAGCATAAGAAAGAATCCTAAGCTCTAAGATGAGAGTAGAGAGTGATATTGAGGGAAATATAAGATCACTAGTTTTTTTTTTGTAAAGATTCACAGATTTGATTATCTAAGTTTTATTGTAACATATTTTAGACCCAACTATAAAATGAAGAAGGCCTCAGAGTTCTAAAAGGGTGGTGCTTTAAGTACTTTGTTGATATCGTCTTTTGATTGAAAGCATTTGACTCTCTCCTTGGAAATAGATGTGTTGATAGAAACCTCTAGAATATGCCTTCTCTATGATAAAAGGACATTCTTAAGTTGACACAGACTTCCTCCATTCTTGTGGTGGGTAAGAATAGGACTTTGCAACACTAGTACCAAGTCAATGTAATGCAATGTTCTTGGTTGAACTAACTTGGCATAGAAATCATCAACTTCTTGTTGCCACATAGTGTCTTTTTGAGAATCTGAATCAGCATTTTGTTGAAGGCTTCTACTAGTCCATTGTCTTTTGGATAGTAAATCATTGAATACCTCCAATCAATATAGTATATTTTGACCATTTTATTAATTATTGTATTTTTAAAAATAACACCATTGTTGGATATTATCCTTCAAGAGACACCAAATATAAATAAGACTTGATTTTTGAAGAACAATAAAATGTAGTGAGTTGTGATCACTCTGAGTTGTATAGATTCTATCCACCTGAAATGTAACTAGTGGTGGTTACAATTATTTGATGTCCTTTGAAAGATAGAAAGTCTATGGGACGTGCGATATCTATGTCCCAACATTCAAAAAAGCACGATGTGATTTTCAAATGCATTACATTCGGAGTTTAATGTAGAAATACTCTGTGAACTTGACTTTGGTGACACTTCTTAAAAATTTTCATGCAATCCATCATCATTGTTGGCAATAATATATGTCGTTGGACCTTGATTTGCATATTTGGCCCTAACCAGTGAGCAACACACAAATCTGAAACGACTTCTTTAACAATTGTTTAGGATATTAAAATTCTTAACTATCTTAGTCACATCTAATCAGAATATCATTGATAAACAACATCATTTAACATGGCATAATACAATGCTTTTTTTATTTTATTAGCAATTGACCTATCTCTTGATAATATTCTCTTTTTCAAGTACCACATGAATGGTTAGTGTAATTCTTCTTCTTTAGAGATTACAACTATGGTATTGAAATTGAACTTGTGAAGGTTACTTGATCACTCTTAAAATTACCTAAATTTTTATATCATTTTTAACTAAAATTTTAAAGATATTACGCTTTAATGAAAGGTATTTCTTATGTTTTTGGTTGCAAGTACAAGAAAATAACTTTATGAAGAAAAAGAATCAAAAAAGGAGTCAAAGGAGCAAAAATGAGTCAATTAAAGAAAAGAAGAAAAAAGGGCTGACTTTGGAGCCCAAGCACCAGACTCAGCAGGGAATTCTAGAGCACTTGTGGATGATTTTGTAACGGTTATTGATGACTCAGAAGAAACCTCTGGATAATTTCCCATATGTTATAAATAAGATACAATAAATTTAGACATAGGGAATCAATTATTCAACGAAGAGATGTGTCTCAAAACCTAAAGGGACGCGTCCATTCGCACAGAAGACTGTCACCTAGGCGCCACAGTTACCTTCTAGAATATTCAACGAATTTGGATGAATTTTTAAAAGGTTCCTGAAGTAACCCCTAGTCATTTTCGAAGTACTGTAAGTAGAGGACAATTCTACATCAATGTGTAGTCATTTGGAGCGTGTAAGTGTTATAAGAGTGAAAGGGGTGTGCCACTTCATTTAAAAAAAGAGTGTTTAGTGTTATATATTTTTCCTTTGTGAAAGTTCAAAGTGTTGGAGTCTTGTAGAAGTCAGTCAAAATAAGACTAAATTCAAAGGATTGTGTGGATATCATTCCAGATAAGTATTTATAATTTAATTCTTAATTTTTGTAGTTTGAATTTAAATTATATAAATATGGTTTGTGGTGTGAATCCTATGCTTTCTGAGTAGTCTTCTTGTCTTTCTCCCTACGAATATGAAATGATTAAAATAAAGATTTGATTTAGTTTTGAGAACTTATTTTTCTTCATTAATAATTTGTGATTTTTCTTTACCTGATTTTTATTTACACTACAACTTCATCACTTGTAATGTTAAAATCTGTGGAGAGTTCTTACGACCTGACCGAGGGCTAAGAATTCTTAACTTGTAAGTATTACATCTCCCTTGGAAAGCTAGATGGTAAATCCTTAAAGGAGGAGGTGCGAATAGATAGGGAGATAATCTTTGAAGGGCATACAATTGAATATGTTTTTAGAGTGACAGGTTAAATTCTATCAATTTGTTTAAGAGGAGGTGACAGGGCACTAGTAGGCCCGACTATAAGCACCCATGGGGGGGGAACTAAAAGTGAAAGCCTAGAACTTCATCCCTTATTGCTAATAATACATCCTGATCTTATCTTCCAAAACTAGCCAATGTTCTTTAGATATTGTAACAATGGTAAAGAATAATTATGCTCCTCTTCAGCACATTAACACATTATTTAAGTTCTCAAATTAAATTAGATGTTTACTAATAATTAAATATTTCGTATGGGGAAATAATCTTTGTTTATTGTGTTGAAGAATTTAAACTTCTATTTTATTTTCAATTGCTACTTTAAATAACTTGCATATTCATACTTGAAAATTGATTAGTTTAAAAATAGACTTCCCATCTTTCTTTTCTTATTTATTTGTACTTAACTTTCCCTATGGGATCGATATCTGAGGCTTAATTAGAAAGTTTTATATTACTTGAAACAATACGTATACTTGCGTAGTACCTCTAGTGTGTGATTTATATTTATCAAAACTTTAATCTTTAATTATCGTACATTAGCCGCTTAATCAGATTTGGGGTCAAGTTTATCCATAATTTTATAAGCTATTTTACTTGCGTAATTACGGCCAGGTCAAGTTTTTGCGCCATTGCCGGGGAAATCAAATATAAGCACCAAAAATTAAATAATTAAGGAAAGATAAAAACTTTATTTTATATATAATATTTATCTTTTAATTTTATTAATTAATTAAATAATATTTTCTAATTTCTTTTATGTGAAGTTCAGGATCTGAAGGATTAATATAATTCTGAATTAGAACACACTATAAGAAGAATTATAAAAGAAAGAAGAATTCATAATTTCCTAGAAATGAATAATATACCTCACAATAATATGCAATAAAATATTACAGAAAATGAAAATCTAAATCAACATAGACCTTTAAGAGAGTATGCTAAACCTACAGCTGATGAAATTCTTTTAAGTATTCAAATATCTACTGTAGTAGCAAACTCATTTGAATTTAAACCATCAATTATACAAATGGTCCAAAATAATGAGTTTGGAGGATCTCCTGCTGAAGATCCTAATTTACACTTTACTAGTTTTCTAGAACTTTGTGCTACTTTCAAGTGTGATAATGCTTCTGATGATGTTATTAGGCTTAGAATTTTTTCTTTTTCTTTAAGGGATAAGGCTAAGATGTGGCTAAATTCGTTAACAACTGGATCTATTAAAACATGGAGAGAAATGGCGTAAAAATTTATAGCTAAGTATTTTCTACCTTCCAAAACGGCAAAACATAGAAATGATATAACTTCATTTACTTAATTTGAAGGAGAAACTATTTATGAAGCATGGGAACGATTTAAAGAACTTCTTAGGATGTGTCCACATAATGCTTTACCAGACTGGCTAATTATACAAACATTTTATAATGAACTAATAGGTTCTCTTAGATCTATTATCGATGTTTCTGTTGAAGGATCCTTAATGGCTAAATCATTTGATGAAGCTTATGCTTTAATAAAATAAATGGATACCAATAATTTTCAATGGACTTCTGATAGAATAAATACTAAAAGAGTGGCTGGTATACAAGAAAAGGAAGCCTTTTCTATTTTAGCATCTCAATTTGCTGCAATATCTAAGAAATTAGATAACTTGTCTCAATTATCTTATTTAAGTAATGATAATTCTGGAAGTACAGATGAATTTCAAACTTTAGAGACAATGCAAGCTATCACTAGCAAAACTAATAACCATTGTTCCAATGACTATAATCCAGGTTGGAAGAATCACCCTAACTTAAATTGGAATAATGAAAATCACAAATAATCAAAATAATTCTAATTATCAACCTTCTTATCCTCTTAGTTTTAATAACCAACAATTTAAAGAAAAAAATTGTTTATAGAAGAATTAATTTTATAAATGGGTAGTCAGTTGCAAAGTCAAAATGATGTGATAAGAAATATTGAAAATCAAATGGAGCAAATTGCAAATGAAGTTAACAACAGACCACAGGGAACACTTCCAAGTACTATTGAAGTAAATCTAAGAGAAACTGGAAAAGATCAAGAGTAGATTAAAGCTATGTTACTTAGAAGTGGAAACGAACTAAGGGATGGAAAGGAAAATGAAATTCAAAAAGATACTTAAGTGATAGTAGTTGAGAAACCTATGGAAATAGTTACTTTAAAAGAAAAACAATCTCATGATGAATTTGAAAAGCCTCCACCCTCATTTCCACAATGACTGAAACAACAGAAATTGGATCAACAATTTTCAAAATTTTTTGAGGTATTCAAAAAGCTTACTATTAATATTCCATTTGCTGAAGCTTTGGAACAAATGCCTAAGTATGCTAAATTTATGAAAGATATTATTAACAGGAAAAGAAAATTTGAAGCTTTTGAAACGGTTACATTAAGCAAAGAATATAGTGAAATTATTCAGAAAATGCTACTTCAGAAGCTTAAAGATCTTGGAAGTTTTACTATACCTTGAGCTATATAAGATAGAGATGGAAAAGCTTTATGCGATTTAGGAGCAAGTATTAATCTCACGCCTTTATCCATTTTTAAAAGGTTAGATTTGGGAGAAATATCTCCTACTACTGTAACCTTATAATTAGCAGACTGATTTACTACTCACCCAAGAGGAATGATAGAAGACGTATTGGTAAAAGTTGATAAATTTATTTTCCCTGTAGATTTTATAATTCTGGATATGGAAGAAGATGAAGAGATTCCTATTATTTTAGGAAGACCTTTCCTTATTACTGGATGTGTTATGATAGACATACAAAAAGGGGAGCTAACTAATAGAGTTAATGATCAAGAAGACATTAAATGTTCTTAAATCAATGTGATATCATAACAAAGAGAAGTGTTATAGAATAGATATTTTTTATTATATGATAGCAGAACATCATCAAAAAAAATGTCAAATCATTTCTAAAGAACAAGAGTTCTTAGATCCTGAAGATTTAAGTGATGAAAATGATTCTAAAGAAGATTTAAAAGATATTGATTATATTAATGAAAATTTGGAAATAGTGGATACAACTGAAAGTAATGAATTCAAACCATCAACTGAAAAGGCTCCTAAATTGGAATTAAAGGAATTACCCTCTCATTTAAAGTATGCCTTTTTAGGGAATCCATTAACTTTACCCTCTCATTTAAAGTATGCCTTTTTAGGGAATTACCCTCTCATTGGCTGTTATTATATCTTTTGAATTAACTACAGAACAAGAGATGAAATTGATTGAAGTTTTAAAATAATATAAAAAAGATTTTAGATGGAAAATAGCAGATATTAAAGGAATAAGCTCATCAATATATATGCACAGAATACTATTGGAAAATGACAGTAAACCTAGTATTGAAACTCAAAGGAGACTAAATCCTGTTATGAAAGATGTGGTTAAGAAAGAAATGTTAAATTGGTTGGATGCTGGAATAATTTATCCAATATCTGATAGTCCTTGGGTTAGTTCTAATTATTGTGTTCCAACGAAAGGAGGAGTGACTGTTGTCAAAAAGGAAAATAATTATTTGATTCCAACAAGACAAGTTACTTGTTGGCGAATATGTATTGATTACAAAAAATTAAATACTGCCACCAGGAAAGATCATTTTTCTTCTTCCATTCTTAGATCAAATGTTGGATAAATTAGCGAGACATTCATATTTCTATTTTTTAGATGGATATTCTAGTTATCATAAAATTCCACTCCTGAAGATCAAAAAAAGACTACGTTTACAAGTCCTTACGGAACTTATACTTTTTGTAGAATGCCTTTTGGGTTAAGTAATGCACCTACTACTTTTTAAAGGTGTTTGATGACTATCTTTTTTGATTTTATGAACTATTTTTCTGTATTTGGAACTTCTTTTGATGCTTATTTACATAATTTGATTAAAGTTTTAAAGTGCTGTCAAGAAACAAATTTAGTTCTAAATTGAGAGAAGTGTTAATTTATGGTTACAGAAGGAATTGTACCGGGAAAAAAATTTCTAAAAATGGAATGGAAGTTGATCAAGCAAAAATTCAAGTTATTGCTAGATTGCAACGCCCAACTAATATAACTGGTATAAGAAGTTTTCTCAGACATGCTGGATTTTATGGAAGATATATTAAAGATTTTTCCATGATTACTAAACCTTTATGCCATCTTTTAGAAAAAATATAAAATTTGAATTCGATAAAAATTTCAAAAATGCCTTTAATTTATTAAAAGGAAAAACAATCTCTGCACCAATCATAGTTTCACCTAATTGGGAAAACCATTTGAATTAATTTGAGATGCGAGTGATTACACTATAGGGCAGCTTTAGGACAAAGATGTTATAAGATGTTTAAAGTTATATATTATGCCAGTAAAACTCTTAATGAAGCTCAAATTAATTACACTACTACTTAAAAAGAGTTATTGGTTATAATATATTCCTTTGACAAATTTCGATCTTATTTAGTGAGAATAAATGTATTGTGCATACGGATCATTCTACTATTAAATATCTGATGACAAAAAAAGAAGCTAAACCGAGATTGATTAGATGAATCCTTCTTTTGCAAGAATTTGACTTTCAGGTAGTTGATAGAAAAGGGTCTAGTAATCAAATCTCTGATCATCTTTCAGGAATAGAAAACGATAAGGAATTGAATGATAAGGAAGAAATTAATGGTTGTTTTCCTGATGAACAACTTTATACTGTTTATGTTCGATTAATCCCATGGTATGCTGATATAGTTAATTATTTAGCTAGTAACATTATACCATATGGATTAGATCATCATCAGAAAAAGAAATTCTTACATGATGTGAAATTTTACTTTTGGGAAAATTCTTTTCTGCTTAAACACTATACTGATTCTATTATACGAAGATGTGTTCCTTATGAAGAAACTTTCGAGATTATTCAAAAATGCCACAATTCTGAATTTGGCAGGCATTTTGGAATTGATAAAACTAATTTTAAAATTTTATAATCTGGATTTTATTGGCCTACATTATTTAAGGATGTTTACAATAATGTTAAATCTCGTGATCGCTCTCAACGTATAGGAAATATTTCTAAGAGAGATGAAATTCCTCTAAATTTTAATTTGGAAGTGGAAATTTTTTATGTCTGAGGTTTATATTTCATGGAACGATTTATACCATCTTCAGGAAAAAAATTATATATTATTAGCTGTTGATTATGTTTTGAAATGGACTGAAGCCAAAGCTTTACCTCATTTTGATGCTAAAAGTGTTGAAAAATTTTTAATTGAAAATATTTTTACCAGATTTTGAATGCCAAGAATAATTGTCACAGACGGGGGAAGTCATGTCAAAAATTTAATGATTCAAACATTAATACGTAAATTTGGGATTAACCATAGAATTTCAACAGCTTATCATCCCCAAACAAGTGGATTAGTTGAAGTATCAAAAAGGGAGATTAAAAGAATTTTAGAGATAACAGTTAACCCAAAATGAACTAATTGGACTGATAGACTCAATGATGCTTTATGGGCTTATAGGACTGCTTATAAAACTTATATTGGAATTGTTGACCTCATTTTTGATGAGGTCTTCTCTTCTTCTCTTTAGTACTTAGGATTTAGCCTTAGGCTTTTCCTTTGACTATCTTAGAGGACTAGAATTGGGACCCACCTTTTAGAAATTCAAACCACTTCTTAACTCCCTGCAAACTCCACAAACTTGACTATAGACCCCTAATCACCTAGAGGGTTGAAATCAAATGTGGAAGTCTAAAGGATGAGTTCCTATAGGGCTCTTTGGCCTTAGGACTGCCCTGGGTGGCCTGGTCTGGTTTGGGGCTGACTTACACACACACTACACTTATACACTACACTTTCACACACTTCCTAAAACTACACACATACCTAACTTGACCTCCTGACTCATGTAGGTGATTCACATGGATGGTCCTTAACCCCTGAGCCCTTGGCTAAGAGGGTTAGGAACAACATAGTGAATGCCTCAAATGAGTCCCTTCATGGCTCATATGGGCTTGATATGGCTTCATGGCTCAACCAAAATGAATTCTTTCCACTTACATCCACCCAATCTTCAATTTCCCAAATTTTCAATTTTTGACCCCCGAGACCCTACACCCGCTTAGCCTACCCAAAACCCTTGAAATTACCCAAAATTTTCAAAATTTCCAAATTACCCAAAATTCTCCAAAATCATTACCAAACATATCCAAATCACTTAAATTGATCACCCATACCCAAAAATATCAAAAATTCCAAATATACCTCCCAATACCCTCCAAATACCCAAAATACCCCTCTTGACCCAAAAATCCAAAAATTCAGAAAATTTCCAAAAAATTCCAGAAAATCCAAAATATTCCCAATTTCATTTTGTCCAACTACACCATGGGCCAATTTTGTCAATTTACCCTACTTTTGTCAAAACCCCCAAATTGGCCCATTTTAACCCAAAGTGAACCCAATGTTAAACCAAACCTACCCAATTGACCCAAATTCTGGTCCAATTCAATTCTAAACTTCAATTCAACATTCCCAACACCAATCTAGGCCAAATCCAAGTTCA